>CAEGAD010030231.1:0-48135 GCA_903067055.1 Poeciliopsis paucimaculata
TCTAAGGCGTCTCTGGATGATGATGGCCGCCAGACGCAGAGCCTGGAACTTGACTCTCTCTCTGTGCTTTCTGAATGCAGATTGGATCACAGTTGCAGACTTTTGCCAATGAGCAACTTTGCATCTGACTTGCAGTCCTCTGAATGCTCCCTGCAGACCAATGGCCGCTCTTCTCATTTGTTCATATTGTTGTCTTTGTTGCCTTGCTGCCACTACGGCTCGGAATCGGCGCTGAACCAAGACTACAGAGGTCTTGAAGGCCAGATACTTCTTGCGTTCATTCTTGGTACGGTAAGCTCTCTGGATTACACTTGCAGCCTGATGCATCTGCCTTAAAGTCTGTCTGGACTTCATTCCTCGATATGCAGCCTGAAGAACGATGACGGCTCTTCTAACCTTTTGGTAACGCTTTGCTTGAATCTCCTTAAGTTTCTGGGATCTAAACCTCTGCTGTATGACAGTCACTGCCCAGCGTTGTCTCTTAAAGGGTGTTTGCTGTTTGAGTCTCCTGAAATTAGCTTGAATGATGGTAGCGGCTTTGTGCTTTTTTGCGATTTGAGTCCGTGCATGATGGCCTCTGAAGGCTGCCTGCAGGACGACAGCAGAACGTCTAACATTCAGGAAGCGTTCTCTGTCTCGCCTTTGGAGAAGTAGAGTTCTAAGGCGTCTCTGGATGATGATGGCCGCCAGACGCAGAGCCTGGAACTTGACTCTCTCTCTGTGCTTTCTGAATGCAGATTGGATCACAGTTGCAGACTTTTGCCAATGAGCAACTTTGCATCTGACTTGCAGTCCTCTGAATGCTGCCTGCAGACCAATGGCCGCTCTCCTCATTTGTTCATATTGTTGTCTTTGTTGCCTTGCTGCCACTACGGCTCGGTATCGGCGCTGAACCAAGACTACAGAGGTCTTGAAGGCCAGATACTCCTTGCGTTCACAGTGGGCTCGGTAAACTCTCTGGATCAAACCGGCAGCCTGATGCCAACGAGTGACTTCCTTTCTGACATAAAGTCCTCTGCATGCAGCTTGAAGGCTTATTGTTGCCCTTCTTAGTTGTTCGTATTGTTTTCTTTGCTCTTTGGCTGCAAAAACAGCTCGATATCTGCGCTGAACATTCACAACCGACTTCCTTAGGGTCACAAACTGCTTGCGTTCACAGTGAACTCTGTAAACTCTCTGAATCACCCTTGCAGCCTCCTGCCTTTGCCTCAATATTTGTCTAGATTTCATTCCCCGATACGCAGCCTGTAGAAGGATGGCGCCTCTTCTGAGCCGTTGGAAATGTTTTGCATCCAGTTGTTTCTGCCTATAGGCCCTAAATCTCCGCTGCAGAACGCAGGCTGCCCCACGTCGCCTCTCCAAGGCCAGCTGTTGTTTGTGTCGTCTGAAGTTTGATTGGATGATAGTAGCTGCCTTGTGCATCTTTGCCATCCGAGTCCGGACAAGGAATCCTCTGAAAGCAGTTTGAAGAGTGATAACGGCTTGTTTTGTTTTAAGGAAGCTTTCTCTGAATTTCCTTTGGAGAAGAAGAGCTCTGTAGCGCCTCTGGATGATGATGGCGGACAGCCGCATCGCCTGAAACTTGACTTGTTCTCTGTGCTTCTTGAATGCAGCCTGGATCAGAGTCGCAGCCCGATTCAAACGAGCCACTTCCTTCCTCACTTTATGTCCTCTGAATGCAGCCTGGACACAAACTGCAGAACGCCTCATTGTCAGGTAACTTTCTCTGTCTTTCCTTTGGACAAGAGCAGCTCGGTAGCGCCTCTGGATGATGATGGCAGACAGCAGCATAGCCTGAAACCTGACTCTTGCTCTGTGCTTCCTGAATGCAGCCTGGATCATCACCGCAGCCTGGTGCCGGCGAGCAACCTCTGCTCTGACTCGTTTTCCTTTTGAAGCCGCTTGAAGGAGGATTGCCGCCCTCTGGATGCGCTCGTATTGCCTTCTTTGCTCCTTAGCTGCAACATTAGCCCGATATCTGCGCTGCACTTTAACAATGTGAACTTTTAAGGAAAGGTATTGCTGACGTTCCCGGTAGGTCCTGAAAGCTCTCTGGATGACTCCGGCAGATTCGTGTCTTCGTTTCAGGATTTGCCGCGTTTTCATCCCACGGAAAGCGGCTTGCAAAACAACAGCGGCGCGTTTCTTAGCCCTCGTTAGCTTAACAGCTCTGTAGTGTTCCTGCAACATTTTACAAGCCCAGATGAGCTTTTTGTAGCAGCTTCTCTGCTGGTACTTCCTGATCTGAGACTGAATGATTACAGCTGCTTTATGCTCCACCTGCAGCTGCTTCCTGACAGCGTACCCTCTGTAGGCGGCCTGTATGCAAACCGTTGCCTTGCGCTTCGATCGGTACTCCAGGTGGAGTCTTCTCGCCAGACTGGCTGCTCTGTATCTCTGCTGACACACCAAAACGGCTCCCTTGATTGCCAAGAACCGCTTCCTGGCTCTGCTCGTCAGAAATCTCCTCTGGATGATTTCTGCTGCTTGATGCAACTCCACTATCGTCTTCCTGGCTCTGTATCCGCGGAACGCTGCTTGGATGACCACGGCTGCTTGTCTTGTCGCTTGGTACCTCCTCATCTGCTCATCCCGGAGTACTTTGGCTCTGTAGCGATCCTGAATGATAACGGCTGCACACTTTGTTGCCAGGTAAGCCATTCGGACTCTATGCATCCTGAACTGAGCTTGGACGGCTGCTGCAGCTTTGTGTCTCTTCTTCAAGTCTTTCCTCGCTGTGAACCCCCTGAAGGCAGCTTGTATCTTCACGCTGGCCTGCTTCATGTTTTTGAACTGGCTTTGCTGCTCTCTGCAGAGGAGAACAGCTCGATATCTGCTCTGGATGACCATCACTGCACTTTGAAGGAGAATATATTGTTTCTTGCATAAGAACATCCTAACCGCAGACTGAATGACTGTTGCAGCCTGGTGCTTCTCCCTCAGCTCTGTCCTGACTCTCAAACCTCTGAATGCAGCTTGGAGCGTGATGCAAGCCATTTTCTTCTCAAGATATTCGTTCCTCATCTTGTTTCCCAGCAAAAACGCCTTATAGTGAAGTTGTATAACTGCAGCTGCTGATCTCAGGGATCTGTAGTCCGTCTGGGCTTTATGCCGACGATAGTGAGCTTGTATCAGAGTTGCACAGTCATGCAGAGTTTTAGTCCGGCTCCTCTCTGCTCTGCCTCTCCATGTAGCTTGGATAATGAGCGCAGCGCTCCGAAGAGCTTCATATTCCTTCTTCATCTTTTGAGCTAAAACCGTCGCTCTGTATTTCTGTTGAATCACAACTGCAGCTTTTCTCAACAGACAATATTTCTTTTGGGCCGCGTGTTTCCTAAATGCAGCTTGGATCACCGCTGCTGCCCTGTGCCGCTTCTTCAGCGACTCTCTTGCCACTTTTTCACGGTAGGCTGCCTGAATCAAAACGGCTGCACGTCTCATCCTTACAAACCTCGCTCTGTCAAAGTCTCTTTTTAAAGAGGCCTGAAATCTTAGCTGGATGGTCACTGCGGCGCATCTCCTCTCCACAAACTTCTTTCTGACGATGTATCCTTTGAAGGCCGCCTGGATGACTGTGGCTGAGCAGTTCTGCAGCTTTAACATTGTAAATTTCCTAAAAGCAGCTTGGATCACTCTGGCCGCACGGTTTTCCTTCAGAGTTTTCCGAGATTTCCATTTCCTGAACGCTCTCTGGAGGCTCAGCGCCGCTTTCCGTACGAGGAAATATCGCTCCCGGTCTCTTTTGGAGGCGGCCCGAGCCCGGACGCATCTCTGAAGGACTGCGGCCGCCCAGCAGGTTTTTGCATAAGCGTTGGCGGCCCTCTTCATTCGCCACTGAGCCTGAACTATAATGGTGTAATACTGGAGGCGCTGATAAGCCCTCAAGGCGGAAAACTTCCTCCAGTGAGCCTGAAGAGACGAAAGAAGAAACAGTTCTGGAATCAATCATGTTACATGAAACTGCAGTTGAAATGAAGAATTGTAAGCTAAAGGACTTAAAACTGCAGTATGTTTACGGATTGGTTAAAATCATGTTGTGACAAGAGATAATCTGTGAAAAATAGAAATAAATAAATAAAAATCACACGCCTCTGTGGTAATACACCACTCAGTCAGAAACAACCAATCAGAGCCAAGAGGAGGGTCTTAGCACTGCCAATCAATCTTGTGCTCACCAAGGTTAGTTCAGTTAACTAAAACAACTAAAAACTGAAACTGAGAAAACATTTAATGGTATCTTCTGTTGAGTATTCGATATAAACAATCACCATTTTTGAATTAAAGTATGAAAAAACAAACTACTACAGATAAAAACTACACTAAAACTAAACAATATTTAACTAATAATAAAAACTAGCAAACACTCTGAATTATACAAGAATTGCAACGAAATACAACTAAATTATAATTAACTAGAACTATAATAACCCTGGCGTACATTAGAATGATTGACAGCGCTAAGCCCTGCCTCCTGGCTCTGATTGGTTGTTTCTGGTGCATTTCTTCATAGCAGCTCATCAGTCACAACATGGTGGCAGTTTTAACAAATATGGGGAAAAAAATTTTTTTATTCACATAATACAGTTTTAACAGCCCAAATATAAACTAAAGCAGGTAAAAAAAAACTCATCGCCTACCTGGATGACAGTCGCTGCTTTATGCTGTAAAGCCCGAAGCTGAGCCTCTTTCTGGATCCTCAGCTGGTTCCGAGCTAAATAACGTCTCCAGACCGACTGGATCACGGCGGCGGCGCGATTCTGCCTCTCAGCTCGACGCCTCAGGAGGAAACCTCGCACCGCCACCTGGATTTTAACGGCCGCCTTGTTCCGCTCCTGAATAAAAACAAAATATAACCTTTAGGATGATATTTTTTTATGTTATCTTAGTGGAAACAAGTTAGTGACTGATTTGATTTGCAGCATAAACTTTTCTTTGGCGTCACATTTCTGTCCAAATTCAACACATTTTATTAAACTGAAACTCAAAATGCCCAAAAGCTTTAAAAAAAAGAAAATAGGAGATTTTAAGTTAATTACCAATATCCAGAGTTTTAAAATTGATTTCCTAAAAAATATTTATAATTTTTTTCTGAACATCACTATCTCACAAACATGAAGACAGTTTATACTTCAAAGTGAAACGGAAGATCAACCCCAAAAAGAGAAACTCTACTTTTACTGAGATGCTGGGAAAAACTGAGGCATCGAATAAAGATGATTATGTAATGGGGCCTGGCAAAGAAAAACCAGGTTACATTTAATAAGAAAAAATAAATATGTAAAAATACAAGAATAAAGTTATTAAGATAAGAATAAAATTGTAGTAAGAGCAATTGTAAAAGAAACATAAGAATAAAGTAAAAATGCCAGAAAGTCATAAAAACATGGCAAAGTTGTAAAAAAATGCAAAAATACTTATATTAATGACAGTCGTATAAATGTGAGAATAAAGTTGTAAAAATACAAGCTGCAGCTCTTTATATGGCTGGAGACGTGTAGAAACATCCATCCCATAATTCACAGAGAAATTGAAAATAAATAACAGTGAGAAGAAAGGAGGAACCTGGAAGAGCAGAAGGTCTTTCCTCAGTTTGTGTCTCCTCCATGCAGCCTGGATGAGCCGAGCCGCTCTGGTTTCGACCCGCAGGTCCAGGAGGCGGGCGCAAAGAAACGACACGTATGACATCACAACCTGCAGGGAAACCATGGCAACGGAGAAGTGGCTTAATTTAAAAATTGCCTTCTAATCTTTATATTGACTATATTTATTTGTCTTTTCCACAAATCCCAGAATAAAATTTGACCCCAATTGAGAGAGTTAAGCTAGTAAATATAACTTGCACAGTATGCTGCGAATGCTAATGCGAGTTATCATAGCCACTGATGACGGCGGATAAACCGTTACGGCAATAGTAAGTTGTTTCTCTGATAGTAGCAAATGTAATAGCGAGTACATGAGTTGATAGACAGCTCTAAACCCCGTCTCCTGGCTCTGATTGGTTGTTTTTGGTGCATTTCTTGAGACGACAACATTATCTGATGATGTAATTTAACAAATAGTTCATACAGCAGCTTCAAATATAAATCACTGCTGAGAAGTTCTTAGAGTTCCTTTGGATAATTAAATAGAAAAGAGAAATAATTTTTTCATTTCTCCGCATGTTTCCAGCCCATTCAAGCCTGTAGGAACCAAACCCAGTTTGTGGTTCTGGCCTCACCTTCTCGTTGGGGATGGTGTTGGACATGTCGGCCGGGTTGATCATGGCCGGCACGCCGCCCAGCGACGCCACCGCAGCGTTCACCAGTCTGAAGTTGTTCTTCTCGTTTTCCAGCAGCTCTTTGAAGCCCGGAGACGGAGAACCCTCTCCTGCTTACAGAAAACAAAACTAGGTTACAGGCAAGCGGTGCAGAAACTGCACTGCAAAAAAAGAAAATCTTCAAGAATTTCTTACTGCAAATATCTAATAATAGTCAGTGGAACGTGAACCTTTTTCTTTTTATATCAATATTAAGGAGTTATTTACCTAAAACAAGTTACTGAAAAGTTACTTACAAGTTAATATTGTCTTGTTATTTCAATTAAACTAATATATTTTCACTAGAACCCAGACCAGTGGTTTCCAGACTTTTTTCCAAAATCAAAACACTTGAGGTACCAAAAAACTATTTTTCTCTAAATGAAATTTAAATTAAATTTTTTCTGCTGAACAACTTAAATGCTAAATATTTTACTGAAATTAACAAAAAGATTTTTTTTGTTGTGTTTTTGTTTTTAGGACTATTTAGGCAGTCAGTCAAATAAATTAATAAAAACTGATTTTATTGTAGATAAGTGGTTTATAAAATCATAACTATTTCACAATTGTTTTATTACAAATGTTACACAAGTTCCAATATTTTTGTGTTATTTCCTTTGTTGGGCTTGGGATAATGTCCAATATTCTAAAAAGGTTGTTTTATTAATTCAATTAAAGTTTGTGTTCCGTTTAACTGCATAAGTAAGATTAATGCAGAAACCTGGTGAAGAAATGTGCAGTATGTTTTTTGTTTTAGCTAATATTTTTTTAAGTCAGATTTTATTTTCAAATGTTTTGCTCCCTTCCAGCATCTGGCAGCCAATATACTTGATAATTATTTCTGTTTTTTGCTGCGTTTCTGCACAGATCAGATCTTTACCATCCATTTCTGCTGGCGGCGAGTCGAAGGAGCCGTCAGAGTCGCTAGCGGAGCAGTTTAGCTCCAGGCGCCCCCTGGTGGCACACTCCAGCGTCTGCGTGGTTCTCTGGCTGACGGAGGCTTCCGGAAGGAGAGCGGGGTGGTAGTGGTGCAGCAGGTAGCAGAGGATGCGGCCGTCAGAGAACGACACCGTGAAGTTCTCCACCTGCACACAGAAACGCAGGTTGGTGCGCCGCTTGGTTTTATTAGAATCACAAATAAATATGAGACTCTCACAAAATCCTCACTTGAGATGTTTAATCTTGACTGTTTATAGAGAAGCCACAGATACTTTGCATCTCTACAACTGTTAATATTTCTTTTCTCTAAAAATGTTTCATGTTGTTGTTTACATCCGGTAATTTGGTGTATGCACACAACGTAGGAGGGCAAAACGACGGTTCTTTCACATGCCATCCGTAGCTGCGCTACCGCGGTGGAATGACTGTTAACGAAACCTGGAGACGTAGGTAGTTAACTTAGTGCAGTGCACCAGAGCAAAGGGAAGAATATTGCAGAAAAACTGCAGAAGAAGAACTCAAAACCTTAATTTTTCTCTCTGCTTGTAACAGACCTGTTGCCATAGCAACTGGCTGACAACAGCTCTACTGGTGAAGAAATGTGCAGTATGTTTTTTGTTTCAACACTAACAAATTCCCCACACATAGAACAGAACATTCAGTCTTTTACAGTTTTATGTTTTCAGGTTGTTTGATTATTGATAAGTCATCGCTGTGGTGCATTAGCTACCACTGCTATTATCTAAGCTAACACAGCATAGATTAGCTACCGCTTCTGTTAGCTAATTTTGATCTCTGTGTGTGGGCCACTTTTTAAATTTTTATTTTTTGTTACTGAACCAAAACCCACAGAATTCTGCAGCACATCTACATGTTAAGGTTGTTATAGTCAAGCTAGCATAACTGACCTCCTTCCTGCTCCTTCGCTATTTTTTGTTTTTATTAAAACTTTTTCTAGTTGTCAGTGTTGACAACCAGTGGCGAATCACTGTGTCTCTGTTTCTTTTATGATTCAGGCTGACATTTAAGATTTAGCTCATTATATGTTGACAGCTTATCAGCCAAATCCAATGGTAGTCTTGGTTGCTACCAGTTCTTTGCTGCAACGCGTCTATAAAGAAGAACATTTTCACCTTTATGTGGTAGAAGTCGCACACGGCGCAGACCCAGTCCATCAGCAGTGCGATCTTGGTGCTCGTGTGTTCGTACGGCGGCCTGGTCTTCCCTGGGCTCGGCTGTCCGGCCCGGTCGGCTCGGACCAGCGCCAGCCTGCGTTTGGTCCTCAGAGTTCGCTTCAGGAAGTCGACCTCCTCCCTGAGCTGAGCCTCATCCAGGATCACCTCCACCTTCAACCAGCAGACGTCTCAATGAAACATTCCTAAACACGACGATTATACGACCTGGTTACTGGCATCTAGAAGGAGATTCTCACCTGAAAGGCAAAGATGATTTTCCACAGGAGGCTCAGCGTTTTCTCTCTGTGGCCATCAACAATATCTCTGGAGTCGATGACGGAGCCTGACAACAAAAATATTAACAACAGGGTTCATTCACTTTTCCCCACTGAAAATGTTCAGGCATTTTCAAGGGAATCCATCACCAAACTTTGGAGATGAAAACACTAGAAATTAACTAAAAAACAGATTTATTTCCCTATCATACAATATTATTAATTACTATTATTACTAATGTCTAAATTTTATGTTTTGAAATGTCTCTAAACCTGACTCGTCCAAGAGAAAAACAACAATTTAACAAGAAAATTTCCTGATTTAATATAGAATTTAAGCTAACCATTACTTCAATTAAACAAATCTGTAGGTCATTGAGTCATAAGGATTAATTAATATTCATTACTTTGGGGGAAAAAAAAAAAAAATCTTAAGGTTCTTAAATTTACTGATTTAACTTCAGACAGTGAAAAGAAAACATGTATAAAAATATCTGGTTTTGACTGCAGATTTAGACTTTAAATCAAATGTTATATTGGTCTTTATTAGAAAACTGTGCAGTCTGAATACTAAACACTTTCAAGGACTTCACACATAAATCAAGTACTTTCCAAACCTTGAAAACACCTCATTGACATTTAAGCATTCTTAAACCTTTCAAACCCTGAAATAAAGCTGAAATCCTGGATATAAACAGTTTGGTTAGTGCGTGCTGCAGCGGCTCGTTACCGCTGTCATCCCGGAGGTCGATGCCTCTGCCTCTAAGCAGCTGCAGCGCCACGTCGACGTTGTGAACTTTCTGAAGTCGGCTGATGGCCGGCAGACGCAGCTTCACCGAGAGACTCCAGTCCTGAACGAGAAGCTCCATCACACGACTGGACAAGAAACAAAACAGAGAAAAATATTGAATTTTATAACAGCAGAAGATGCTCAATATTTCTTACTTCATTTTTTATTGTTACTTTTAATGTAGGATCAAATCTCAGAAAGAAAAATAATAAATCATGCAAATTAAAATTATTGAGCTTGTTTCAACTTGAGATACAATTAACTAATTTAGAAATTGTAGCTTAGTCTTCGCTTTGTCAGAGTTTACATGAATTTAGCCCAAATAAATAGAAGCTGTCAAACACACTTGTGAAACAAGATGGCCGCCCTGGGCGTGTCGAAAAATTGAAAAAGAAAATCATGTTTGATAAAAAAACAAATGTAACCTTCGAAAACCAAAACTTTGATTAACAGATGAAATCAATTCATGCCCCAACAGCATGCAGGCGGGGCTGGACAATAAATTAATAATATACATCACAACAGACATGTGATCAATATATGTAGATAATGTTTCTGATTGAATATTTAATATGTCATATTCAATGAACTGTGGGAGATATAAGAAAACACAAACTGCTCCACCTCTCACAGCTGGCTAAGCTAAGATAAGCTAAGCTAAACCAAGTAGGTGGAATCAACGAGGCACTCATTCTTTGGTTGCTTAGCAACAAAGAATACTTCTGCCAGGTCAGAACTCCGGTTACCTAGCAACAACTTGCCAGGTGCAGTTTCAAGTTTCCCCACTGTGACTCAGAACTGCTTAAAAATAAAAAATAACATTGTGGAGAAAAAACTGGATTAAACAGGAAAGATCCTGGTAGCAGTTTGGCAAAACGTCAGATATTTAAAACAAAAAACTAATCAATACTTCTCCATATCTATGAAACAAGGGTTTTATTAGCCATGTGGCCTGCCCCTAAATGCGTGAATCTATAGAAAAGGGATTCAAAAGTGACCAAAAAGAAAACATTAAAATATAAAATGTCTTTCTCACACTAAGCGAATGCCGCATTTCAAATCGATGGCCAGATTTTTCACAGCAAAGTTGAACTCATCGAGCGGCGTCTGGACGTGGGAGACGGGCAGGCCCAGGTAGGCCAGGTGGCGCGGCAGGATGCCCTCTCCGCTCAAGAAGTCTCTGGAAAAGGCCAGCAGCAGGTCCTTACTCGCCTACCAGACACAAAACACAAACGGATTTAAATCAGACAATCCTGTGAACTAGTGAGAAACGTGGACATGTCAGGAAATTCACTGTACAATGTGATGATAATGTGTGGGACCTGATCAATATTTGATCAATTAAATGAATTTATGCTCTTGGAGATTTAATTTTTGGGAAAATGAGGCGACCATTTTGTTTTACAGCATTGTAGTGATTTTTATGTTGACTCAAAGAAAAAAAAAAAAAAGAATTAAATAAAATGTTGCAGTTTGAGACATTCTATCATTTCTACTGTTTTAAGGAAACAAATATGGAATAAACACTTAAAATTGGAAACACAAATCGTGTCAATAAATACTAAAAAACAATAAATCAATTACTAAACTAGCTGATTATTCCCATAAATCATTCGTCACAATCAATCATAGTTACAATTGTTTATTTTATTTTTTGCAGTAAATATTGATATTTCTGCTAAGAAATAAACTTCTCTTGATAGAATAGTTTCCATGGTTTTTCCAGAATATTTTTACGATGTGACCTTTAGGCTTCATACAGCAGAGAGACGCGACCTTGGCTGACCTTGAACTCTGCGTCGATGCAGAACAGACACGGGTCGTGTTCGATCAGACGGGATTCTTTGGCTCTGTCCAGGAAGCAGACCAGCAGCAGAAGCTTCTTCAGCGTGAAGCGGGACAGCGCCTCCTCATGGCCTGCAGCGGAAATGAGGTCGTCATGGCAACCATGAAAGGTTAAAACATCTGAACATGCATGGAATAACATCTCTGCCATGAAATAAAAATAAAAGCTCAACAGGAAGTCATAATTACGAGATATAAAGTTATAATAAATTGATTTTTTAAAGTCAAAAACACTTTTTTTCTTTACCTTACTTTCTGATAATTGACCTTAAAATAAAAAAATATCTATATACGACTTCCTGTTGGGCTTTTATTTTTTCTTTCATGGTATTTTCATACAATATTCAAACAAAAACAAGAAAAAAAACAAACTTTATAAAATCTTAATGCGTCCGTTTTCCAACAGACTGTCGCCATGCTGCTAACCAATTTGATTCGGGTGAATGGACCTAAAGTACATCAGAGCGCCTCCGATTTTACCGTCTTTGTAGAGGTGAGGCACCCGGGCGTGTCTGAAGGCTGCGGCGATGTCTGGGTTCCAGAGGAGGCGCTGCAGGACGAACATGGCCAGACCCAAAACGTCGCTGTTGCTCTCCAGGGAGATCAGCTCCCCGAAAATAGTCTGAGGACGCACAACGTTAGCTTAAAAAACGTTAGCATGATGAAATATAAATGTAAAATAACGCTGGGTGATACCAACTAAAACCTTGTCCAGAATTCTGAGGACATCGCGTCAAAATTTATGGGACAAAAAAAACCAAAAACAAACTAAAGTCCTTTTTTTTTTTTTTTTAAAACATTGGCCCCAATCCTCTTCCATAGATATCTGAGGTATTTGGGGCCCCACATTAAAAATCTGCTCTGGGTCCCAAAAAAGTTTGTGCCAGCCCTGTTTTAGTTAATGTTTAGGTGAAAAATTAAAAACAAAAAGTATGAAAAAACTAAAACTACTACTATAAATAATAAAACCTCAACTGAAACTGAGGAATATTTAGCTAATAGTAACTAATAAAACTAGAACCCACTAAAAACTAATTAAGGCTAAATTTGACAAAAAGTTAAAATTTTTAATACTGTACAGCACCTTGGTGCATTTAATAGCTACTTTTAAAATCCCAAACTATTAAACCGAGTTACCTCCAGGCCGATCCGTAACCAGAGCGGATTGTATGACAGCAGCCAGTTCAGGACTTTCTTACGTTCACCTGATTAAAAACAACAAAAAAACATCCCAGACTGAAGAGCTGGACAACAATAATATGTTTACTGCAATAAACACGTCATCAATATAAATAGCTTATGTATAGAATATTAACTGAACTTCAATCCAGACCCGCAAGGCATTCTGGGGGACGTAGGCAGAGGAAAGCTTAGCTTGCTTAACCTAGCTTAGCTCTCACAGCAAGCTAAGCTAGTTTGGTGGTATTAACTTACTGACTCATTCTTTGGTTGCCTAGCAACAACATGCTGGGTAAGAAGCAGTTTCAAGCCCCCCCCCCAAACTTTGGTTGCCTAGCAACAACATGTTCAGCAGCAGTGTAAAGTTTCTCCTCCATGTCTCATAGCAGCTTGGAGTGAAAAGTGGATAAAACAGGAAATGTTGTGCCACCAGTTTGGCTCAGATATTTAAAAACTAATCAATAACTATCCTGATACGTCTTCCAGTCGTACTTCAGACTGAATCAACATTTTAAAATGGCCGTCGTACCCACGTCCTTCCAGAGGTGGCGGTCTTTGCGGACCAGCAGCCGCCGGGCCTCCACCTCCAGCTCCAGCCTCTGGATGGCCTTGACCATGGCCTCCGAGGTGAACAGCTGGCAGGCGGCGCGGCGCAGGCGGTTCAGCTTCCGTTTGGCCGTGTAGGTGCTGAAGGACATCTCCTCCTTGGTGGGTGCTTTGGGAACGCTGAGGTCATCCCCGCCGCCCAGCGCGAGCGAGACGGCGCTCACTGACAATAAAAACCATTTTATTATTCATCTGTAACCAAAAACCTAGCTCGTCTATAGCTAAGTGTTACAGCGCCGCGCTACCTTTAGCTACTTCGGTGTTGACCTTAAAGTCGTCGGGGGTCAGGACGTGGTTGAGCCACCAGGTGAATCCTCTCTCCTGCTTCTCGATCCAGCGCTCGTCGTAGAACATGTTCTTGGCTGCGAACGGCATCGGGTGTCTCGGCAAAGCTAAAAACAGCAAAACGACACGGAAAGCTAAATAAAATCTTCAAGATGAGGAAAAAAAAAAAACTAAGTTATATGTCGGATGTAGATTACAGCCACTAAAAAGAAAATTTGACATTTTTCTTCAATATTTTCACTAATCCACCATGAAAAACAAACAAACAAACAAAAAAAAAGGAGTCCAGTACATTTTTCAAAAAGTAAATTTTCCTGCATAACATGCATCTGTCTCTGAAGCTGCCAGGCGACAATCAGATCAAAATCTGATTTACGAAAATAACGTCTGAATTTCTAGTAAGATTCTCAGATAAAAGTTAAATTTTAAATATTAAAGTCAAAATTCAGAGGGAAAACCAGCATTTAAAGCCCAGAGCAATAACAATTAAATTCTGTGTGAAAAAAATCAAAATTTTGTGAAATAAAACCATCAAAATTCCATAAAAAAATTATAAAAAGAAAAGAAAAGAAAAAGTCAAAATTCTGGGGAAAAAGATCTACATTTTATGAAAAAGTGTGAAAGGAGGTCAACATTCTTCGACATAATTCTGTGATAAAAAATAATTTAATTGTTTTTTTTTTAGCTGTGGCCCTAATCCTCTTCCATACGTACCCGTCTGTTTTGGCTTGATGAACGTTAGCTTGGACTGAGCGACAGCAACCACCTTTGAGATCTTCATAGACTGAGACACAGACGTCTTCAGAGGCAAAGCACCTAAAGAAAAAGAAGACAAGGGAAATGTCTCAGTAAACTGCAAAAAGAAAACAGATCCAAATGCCCCAGATGACATTAAGATGTGCAGATTTATACTTTTGGTGGGGACTTTGGAGCTCGAACGTTTAGCCTTGGAAGCAGCTGCAGTCTTTGCCATCCTCACAGACTGGCTCAGATCTAGGCAGGAAACAAAGATGGATTAATTACTCATATTTATTAAAATTGTCACAGTTACTGTTGGGTAAGTCAGAATGAAATCATATTAGGATATTGAAGTACTAGTTTCCAGAACTCCAGCACAAAAAACCCAAATATCTAAGCTTATTTCTTATTAAAATGACTTTTAAGATTTTTTAGTAAAATTGTGCCTGTATTCTGCTAATATTATGACTAAATTCTTGTGATTCTCTGTTATGCAACATGCAGAAGGGATGACTGAAGTAAAAGAAACTTTTTAAAATTGTTTTGAATTTGTAAGTTTGTTTTTTAGAAAAGTGGGAAAAAAGATGAAAGAGTATTGTGTGTTTTCCAGGCACATTGTGACATTTTATTTCACAATACACTGTTACCTTTAACATAACAAAGTCTACATATATCAAATGGCTTGAAAGAAATTTTACTTCCTCATTTAACATCTTGGGCCTCTGTCTCTTTAAGAAACTCCGCCTCCAGGAAGTCTTCCCAACATGGCTCCTCCAACAACATTTTTACCAGCGTTGCTTTGAGCAGCAGCTCCTATAACGAGCTCAGCTGATTCAGTTCCACCAGGCTATTTGATGCTGGCTAGTCTGAAGGAGCTGAGTGGAGGAGGAGCTGTGCCTCAAAGGCGGAGCCAGGTCCGCCCAGGCGTTTTGCACAGCTTGCCATGGAGAGTAAGATTTCTCAAACATGCATGAAAGAGTCAAAGCAAAACAGAATAAAATAACTAGGCCTATCGCAATAGGAAATTAATCAATTAATCACATAATACATTGAAATGAGCTCAATAATTTCCATATACATAATTTAGCGTTTTTCTCTTTTCTAAAAACTGGACCAGCCCTTTTTTGAAGGACAATTTTGTTTACAGAGAATTTATAATTCATTTGTTGTTTTATTTATTATTCCATTATTTTACTTTAAGTGGTCTCAAAACAACAATATTACTGTTGTTCTGGGAAAAATGTATCATCCAGCTATATTTGTTATTATAACATATAAAGCTAAAAAAAGTTGATAATACTCACTTGTGACTTTCTCCCGCTGAGTTGTGTTCCTGCTCTGGACAAACGCTAGTGGCTCAATTTTCCCGACCACAACCCGACTCCTCTTCACTCGCTCCAGCTTTCCTGAGTCTTCGCTCTTGGTGGAATCGGCTTGCGAGAATTCCTCACTCTTCCTCTTCTTGCTTTTCGCTGCTAACTGGACAGGGAACAAGTCTTCCTGAGCAGAACCAGCTGGGGACAAGTCAGACGAGGACGACGAGCTGGCAGCGGGAGGAGCGTGAAGCGGCGAAGAGGTGGCAGAGAACCGAGACAGCGCCGTGTCTGGAGGGGACGACCTTTGATTGGGGCAGGAAGAGGTGAAATCCAGGAATTTATGTCCAGCATCACACTGTTCAGCTCCCGTCTCTGCGTCTATGATAGGAAGGCTCGGAGTTCCCGGACCGGAGTCGCTCTGGCTACCACCGTCAGAAAGTTCAAGCGTTTTCTCCAGTAGCCGTCGGCGGGACTTCTTGATTTTCCTCCCTCCAGGACTGCCGGCCTCCACAGACGCTTTGCCTTTGGTCACAGTGGCAGATGTGAAAGAAAACTTCACTTTTTCCTTTTCTACAACCTTCTCCACCTTAGAAGCAATCTTTTTGCTGACGAAAAACGTGAGTCTCGGCTCCTGAGGCTGCGCATTTCCACTCTGAGACTCCAGAGAATCTGAAAACTCACAGCTTGAACTTGTATTTCTTGGACTGGTGTCAAGATGTCCGAGGTCAGAGTCTATCAGAACCAGAGCATCCTTCAAAGATGGAAGAGAGGATCCAGTTGAGTCGCTGTCAGGGGCAGGAAGCGGGCTGCCGGACTCAATACGAGGCATCAGTTTCTTGAACATGTCTGGCGTACCAATTGGAGACAGAGTCTTGTCAAACAATTTAGTTAGTTCGTTGTTTTTAGGATTTTCTGTGACACCATCAGGGCCAGAGTGGACGACCTTTGTGGTCGGGACAAGCAGAACGACGGGCGAGTTCTTCCTTTTTGTAGAAACGTTTCCCTGATCCGACAAGAAAACGGACCGTCGACCCGGATTCGACGTGTTCTTGTCCACTGGTTCCATGCAGCGATCTTGAAGCAAGTTTTCCTTGTTGAGCGAAGCAAGCGGGCTGCGTACCTTTTCCCGCTTATACTGCGACTGTCGCGACACCTGGAAGGTTTTGTTTCCTGCCATCTTCCGTGGACCCGCCGTTCTCGTTGAAGGCGTTTGTGTTTTTTCCATCCCTCTCTTGTGTTTGATCGAATCCCATAAGCTCTTCTGTAAGAACAAAAGCACTTAAGTGTTAAGTTACACTATCAACTAACATTGAAGAAAAGCTCCAGGCAGCTCTATGTTTATTCTTCTGCATCTTAGCTTACCTAATTTTTGCTCCTTTTTGCTAATTCAACAATAAGGAAAATGAGTATGTTGCATATTCACCTATAAATGTGTTTGTCTTGTAATTATGAGGCTTCATTTGCTAGGTAACGGGCTGTGCCTGTAAATTGTGACGTCATAATCATGGCATTTTGGTCCAGGCTACTTTTCCACACACAAAAAAAATAAAAATATCAGCCATCTGCCAAACGTTCATTAATTCATGTCCAGCAACATGTTCTACCTAACAAATGTAAAAATACATTTTTGGTGAATTGGGTATCAAAACTGGATGGAGCCCAGGGGCTCCATATACTTCTGTATCCGGCCCTGTTCACACACAATCTTTATGTTTTTCAAAGACTTTGTATTTTCCTTTCAGATTAAACAGTTTGTTGTGACATAATTCTTTACACATTACAAAAAAATTAAGTTTAAAACAATATTTTAAAACGCAAAATACCTCCTCACTTGAATATACTTACATAAAACAATTGCCTACGACTTAGAGGCGTGGACTTCAAGTTTTAAATTTTACCCAATCGTTAATATTTGTCTGTAATGTATGTAATGCGAGTTCAATGCTATGAATCTTACCCTAAGTGCCAAACAGAGCAAAATAGTTGTGAATCTTAATTCAATATTTGGAAGTGTGGCCAACACAAACTGAAGGCTTCTCACTTCCTCCGCTGCCATTGCTTAAGCTACAAACAGAGTACAGAAAATCAACATCATCATTCGCTGATTGGACAAGTAGAAATTCTACCTAAAGGAATCCCAGTAAATGGGAGAAAACCCCAAATGTGTTCGAAGCAAAGTTTTACACAGGAAGGCAATGGCCAGGCTACTTCCAGACAAAATTTAGTGGGAAGATTTTTGAGTCAGAGCTACACAAAGACAAAAACTGAGCTAGACAGAAAACATCAGATTACAAGTTTAGATTTATTTAAAAGCAGCTTCAGCTTCAGTGAGTAAAGCAACACTTGTTTTTAGTTTTGCATTTAAGAGGAGTCATAACCGTAAAGCACCTTGGTGTTTATTTCTGCAGTTGTGAAATTATAGGCTTATTCCAGTGTTTTTCAGTCTCTGGCTTATATAAATGGGTGATGATGCTGTCAAATGCTGTCATTTGAATCAGGTGTTCAGGATGTAACATCTGCAGGGCAGTTCAGTGTGCAGCTACCTTTTTCTTTTTTGTTGTTTCTGCTCTCCCCAGCAGAACAGCTTGATGTTTAAGAACTCCATTGGCATTGAACGAGATCACCTCTCTGATGCCACCTTCTTCTGTTGGGGTCCAGCTTATTCTCAAACTGAATGAGCTTAGAGGCTGCAAACACAAAACACAGAGAGAAATTAGGAACAGTTGATGCATTGCAAATCCACAATAAAAATGATGTTTCTGATTAAAATGTAGGTTCTAAAGTATGTGTTCCAAGCTAGTGACTTGAATGTTGATAAAGTAAAAGAGTTACCTTGATCGTAAAGGTGTTCTGCTCCACAGAAAAACCTTTATTTGACGGGATCTTTTCGATTGTAACCTCCGCTTCTACATCCTCAATCGGGTTCTCAATTTGCAAAACAGCGGACTTCGAGGTGCCCAACTTTACAGTGCCGAAAGACACAAAAGGTGGCTTTGAAAACTGAATAAGACTCAAAACTGGGACGTCGTTCTCCTTATTAGCATCCATTTTCTTCCCCGGACTGATTTTCAGAAGTCCCCGTTGAGCTGAAGTTACCGCTTCAGCCATTTTTAAGACAATAAAAACGCGATTCGAGACAAACTACATGTTACATAAGTCTAATCAACGTTTTGTGCAAAGGAAATCCAGTTTGTATGTGTTCGGGTCTGAGACACGCCAGCTAACAAACGTTAAAACACAGTATTATTTCAAATTCTGTCAAAACGAAAATCAGCCAATGGCAAGCCAGCTGTTTTTGCGCCACGCCCAATGAGGAGAGAGAATACAAGGACGCACTGTTGAGAACCAATCAGTGCCCGAATACATGTTTAAACAACCATAGTCCACGCCTATACTCAGAGATTAACAGTAAAAGAAGAGGGGCCACTTGTATCATTTTTTCAACTCAACGCAAACGAGTTATTTACTGTTTGTTTTCAATACATATTATCCAAGACAAACGCAATTGTAAAAATTAGTATATGTGTTTAAATGCATACATTTTTCTGACGAAGACAGTGATTTTATTTTTAAAAAATCTATTTTACTTGCTAACCCCAAATTTTAAAATACGTGACACATGCTATTATCACAATCTTTGTCTTAATTCGAAACCTGTCATTGCAGAAGCCAATTTAGTCGTTTAAAATCGAATCAAATAATTCTCACTTCAGCTTCAGCACCACCCAAATTGCTACAAAATGATTTCGTTGGATAAAGGGAAGTATTTTTCATCGGACCACCGCACACTCATCTGACCAAATAGCTCGCCGTGATCGTATAGTGGTTAGTACTCTGCGTTGTGGCCGCAGCAACCCCGGTTCGAATCCGGGCCACGGCAAGAGATGCTGGTTGTTTTTTTGAGATCATATTTAAAACATGTTTGAAGGAAGATAATCATTGTATTTACAATTAAACTTTGCCTTCTGTTTGACCATTTGCTACTGCCAATCTCCCTAAGTACAGAGTACACACACTAAATGAATATATTATTATGGAGGAGAGGAACTTAAACTTGACAATATTTTATGACACCATCCATCCAACTCCAGGTGGGGTCGGGAGTTGCTGGTCCCTATTTCCGGCTGCGTTCTGGGCGAGAGGCGGGGTACACCCTGGACAGGTCGCCAGTCTGTTGCAGGGCAACACGAAACAAACAGGACAAACAACCATGCACGCACACACACACACACACACACACTCACACCTCGGGAGAATTTTGGAAAGACCAATTAACCTAACAGTCATGTTTCTGGACTGTGGGGGGAAGCCAGAGTACCCGGAGAGAACCGGGTGCACCCATACATACACAGGGGGAACATGCAAATCCCATGCAGAAAGACCCCGGGCCGGGAATCGAACCCAGGGCCTTCTTGCTGCAAGGCACCAGTGCTACCAATTGAGCAATTGTGCAACTATATTTGTACAAAGTATTGTAAAAACTGTGCAAAACACCAAGCAACTGTCATCCACTATCAAGGAAATAAGTAAAATTAAGCCAAGAAAAGCAACAATGAATATAACAAGCAATATATAAATGAGTATTTCAATAAAATACACAACCAACATAATTGAACAGCTAGCTAGCTAGTTCCCCAATTATGCTCAACATCGATCCAAACTGCTCAAATAGTACACGTGAACAATTAAAAGAAAAAAAAAATGAAGCAAAGTTTGTATGAGAATGTAATAGAAGAGCAACACTCGCCTAATTACTTGTAAATAGAATCCACAGGTTCCTGTGCTCAGCGCTAGCTGTTAGCCACTCCTAGCGCTCATAGCTACAATACCTCACAAACTTCTTACTCGTCCGTATTAGTTAATTGGTGAATCCAGGTTTGGTGTGGATTTTCAATTTTTAGTTATTTCTTTTTTTATCCGTTCAAGAGCGTCTTGAAAAAAAGGCGATTTTGATAAGTCCGCAACAGGTTCTAACGGTTGAAACGGGATGCGGCCGCCATTTTGTAAATACCAAGATCACAATTGTGATCACAATCAATTGTGACACCACTATAAGACAAATATGAAAAGTGTAATAAACCCGCTTATATTCTAAAAAGCATAAATAAAATTAATTGGAGCACCGAAATGCTTTTAAATCATTTATTGGAGATTTTCTGGAGAATTCCAGCAAACAACACAATGAATACCATTGTATTCAGTAATTTAAAAGCAGAATGATTGAATTTTTTTTTTGCAAAGATTTTTTTATGTGAATTGGTGATGTATAAAATTACATAAAACTTAGAACATGTGGTCCACATACGAAATACTAACACTAACACGAAATACTAACATTAACACTATTTTTCTTGCTATGTTATATCAAGAAAAATAACATAGCAGTCAGAAGGGATGATTTAGTAGTTTATTACCTAGTATTTGTTTTTTGGTTCGTAATTGGAGCTGGTTTGACTGCTGTTTGCTAGTTAATAAAACAATGAATATAATATATAATTAACATTATATAACCTACCACCAAATGTTATAATTTTAAAGTGCAACACATTTAAAACAGTCTTTAAACAAGGTTTTTATATACAAGATAAATATGGAGGTAACTAAAATACTACAAAATAAAATCCAACTCATTACATTTAATTATTGTCAATAAATGCCCGTTGGTACAATAAAAAGCAGACATAATTGTCTATTAATCACTTGTTTTGTGAAGATTATACTGATTGGAAGACGTTTTTGTGGATTTTTTAAATGGATATTTTCCTTTTCCAGCTTCCGGAAGCGAATAGGTGTCACGTGATTTGAGCGCTGTCCAATCAGCTGCCAGGAGCGGACGGCTAGTAATTTTGAACAGACGGGGAGCAGCCAGCGATGAGCGCTGCAGCTAGTTAGCTAGTAGCAAAACATCGACAGATATTTCTCCAAAGAATGGACTTTACGTTGTTTCTCTATTCTGGATAAGGTGGAAATATCTCCGTGTTGTTATTATTAAACATGGACACTCATATTATCACTCCTGGACCCTATCGAGCTACGAAATTGGTGAGTTTTTGTTGTTTATAGAGCAGAATGAGACCTCGCTAATTATGTCATTAACGGAAAAGTTTTGGGTGTTTTCGTTTCAAATAAGCAGTAACAGTTGCGTACACCTCATTTTAATAAGAATTGAAACTGAAACGAAGCTTGTTTCTTTTACTTTTCCTCTAAAACATTTATTGACTTCAAAACCAGAGCTTCTCATCAGCTATTGAGGAGTAAAATCAAATACTTCAGCAGTTAGCTTATCATGCTTGGTTAACTTTGTACATTTTAATTTACTTAAGTTTCAAACTTTCTTAATTAAAACATTCAAGGATGTTTTATAATACAATGTTAAAATGCATTTAAAATAAAGAAAAAAAGGTTTTCTTGTTTCAAAGTGGGAACATTCAGGTATGTTGGCAGCAAAGTAACAGGCAAATTGAAGTATGAAAATACACACAAAGTTAAATAAAATCTGTGCATTAAGCGCAAATTTAGCATAGGAAAAATAATACTGTGCAACTGTAATGAATTTAAATGTATCTGATTAGGACAGTGCACATTGTTTAACATTACAACAACTCATGGTGATGTAAATATGCAGCAATTACACAAAAGCTACATTTTATTCTAAGACAAGTAAGCAGGAAAAAATATCTTGCTTTACAATTCACAGGACTGTACTCATAGTTCTATTAAAGAAATAAAAAAAATCAAGAAATAACCAACAGGCAGAAACAGTTACCATTTTTTCGCACTTCAGGTGCACAGTGTTTATTCAACATTTTTTGTGCCTGTAGATCAACATAACTGTAACACTTATTGTGTTTGACTATTTTTGCATCAGTAGGAATAATTGTTGCTATTCTGGTTTCTGTTTTTTTTAAAGATCGGTAATTGGTGATCGTCCAGACAACTGCAAACGGTGCAGCGATGCTTATCTGTCTGTGTTTTTCTTTCAGTGGAATGAGGTGACACGTTTGTTTCGGGCCGGCATGCCCGTCAGGAAGCACCGGCAGAACTTCAGGCACCACGCTTCCTGCTTCACGGCCGCCGCCGCCGTGGACTGGCTGCACCAGCTGCTCCAGAGCAACAGCAACTTCGGCCCCGAAGTCACCAGACAGCAAACCGTTCAGCTGCTCAAGAAGTTCCTGAAGAACCATGTGATCGAAGATGTGAAGGGCCGCTGGGGAACGGAGGACCTGGAGGACAACCACATGCTCTTCAGGTGACTTTATTGTCATATTTTAAAAACATACGTGACCCAAACTAGGATTTAATCAAAGTTAAGTCGTTCATGTGCGTTTTTTTTTGTTTTGTTTTTTTCAGATTTCCATCCACTTCTCCTCTGAAACCGATCCTGTGTCCAGCTCCGGCGCCAGGCTCCAGGTCCATAAAGAAGCGGCCGTCGCTCCGGGACCGGGAAGGTTTCTTCAGACTGAGGAACCTCAAGAAGCAGGAGAAAGACTCCATGGTTAGGACTAACCAGATGTTTATATAAACTGAGTAAAAACACACAAACATGTTTTTATTTTCACCGTCTGAAGTCAGATCATTTGTTCAGTATAAGGGATAAACTTGTGACATAATACTGCAAGAACACATCCTCAAACATCAATAAACTTTAAATTCTCTTGAGCATTTAACACTGGAACTGTTAAATGCTCAAGAGATGAATAAACATCTCTCAAAGATGTTTATTCATCTCAAAAAATGAATAAACAAAACAACAAATAAAATGAATTATGAAATGTCTGTAAACAAAATTGTTCTTCAAAGTAAGAAAAGCATCAGAATGAAGATTTTTGTCCTCTAGTTTTTAATAGAAAACAGTACGACAGCCCTAGCCGCATAACTACAGAGATATAAATCCTTTATTCCAACTTGTTTTTAGGAGAACGTAGATCCTGCGCTCCAAACGCCACAAGACGAATTAAATCCGCCGGCAGAAGAGCAGCAGCACCAGAGACGAGAGCTGACGCTGCAGGATGAGATGGAAATCTGGAGAGACATCACCCTGACACAGTAAGAACAACAACACTGAACAACCAGACTCACAGACGTAACATTGCATCAGAGCGCAGAAATCCACATTATTATGAGATTGAAACGTTTTCTGTGTTTCTCCAGCCTGCAGAGGATTCTGGGCGTCTCTTCTCTGGATGAGGTTTTGGACCAGCGGCATGTAAACCCTCAGAACATCATCCACAACATGACTAAGGTCAACAAACACGGAGTTGTCACGGTGGAGGACAAGAGCAGTGAGTGATGGACCGCACCCAGTTAATTAATCACATCCTGGTAGATCTAGAATGAAAGAAACAGAAACAATTAACCAATGATTAAAATAATCAATGAATTTAGTAATCGATTAATACTGGAGTATCCAGATTAAAAAAAGACCATTTGCTGAAAGAACAATCCACTCAGAGCCATAATTAAACCAAAACTGTATCATAAATATAATAGTTGATTTATAATACTGTTTTAACTGTAAATATGTTCTACTCAGAGCTCCTCAAGTGGTAGTTTCAGTTTTATCTGGTTCAAATTCTGCTGAAAAAATAATAAAAATTCTCCTATTAAGGAAACTGCAGTAATGAATTCCTGGGTCAGTCTAACCTGTCGGTCTTTCCAGATGATCTTCCTCACTGGGTTTTGTCCGCCATGAAGAGCCTGGCGAACTGTAAGTACAGCAGATTACTCTGAAAACACTTCACACTACATCATAATGATGTCAGGCAATGTGGGTTTAGTCTGTTTACTGTAGAAATACAGCACTGGATTGTGGGTACAGAAGTGAAGAGCGTGATGTTTTTTGGGGGAGATTACTGTCATCCAAGATTATTTCTGAAATGTTTTTCATCAAGAAAATGTGAAAATTACTTCAACAAATAAGATTTTTATTTGAAATGGGAGGAAAATGTGGCCTGAATGATGCAGGAGGTTTAACAAACCTAAACCAGCCGGTGACCAAGTTCTGTCGATCCGCAGGGCCGAAGTACGACAGCGACCAGCCGTCCTACCCCGGCTTCGAAAGAGACGTCTTCAAAACGGTGTCCGATTACTTCTACAGCCTCCCTCAGCCGCTGCTCACATACGAACTGTACGAACTGTTCATCAACGTTCTGGGTAGGCAACGATTTTCTTCCTGACCCGCTCAGCTGCTGGGGAATCCTACCGACCAGTCCTGTTGACTCTAACTGTCTCTGACTGCTAACAGAGGCCCCGGTTGTTGTTTTTCTGTGTTGCTGTCTGTAGCTGCGTTTCCATTAACCAGAGAATTGAAATCACGGCAATTAAATCACTTAATACAAACACGAGAATTGATGTTTTTTGATGTAAAAAGTTGCAGCGTGAGCATGCGGTACAGAAACTCTTTTTCGCATCAGACATGTCACTGATGTCACTTTTGCTGGAAACGCCAAATAAGACAACAGGAAGAAGTTTGAACATAATAATTCTTTTTTTTGTGGACAATCTGCAGCTCATCGGATACACTGCAAAAAACAATATCTTTCCAAGTATGTTTGGTCTAGTTTCTTGTGCAAATATCTTAGTTTTGTCTTATTTCAAGTTTACTAACTTAGTGACTTTTTCAGAGCTTGTTTTAGGTCAATAATTCCTTAATATTGATTAGACTGTACTGTAGATAAATTCACTTATAACAAGATATTTTTCCCATGTTGTACGTGAAACAATCTGCCTATAGTAGATTTATATCAGTATTAAAGAATTATTTACTTAAAATAAATAAATCTGAAATGATTCAGATTTATAATTGATTTATTGCTTATAGCGACAGACTTGCGTGTGATTTTAAGTAAGTTTCTTATTTATCAGAAACACCATGACCACAAAATAGATTTTTTTATTTTTTTACAGTAATGGAATATCAACAAAGATTTGCATAAATGTATAATGGAAACGCAGCTGCTGATGTAAAAGTGTGAATTAACTGCACCCTCTCCCTTCCCCTTCTGCTTGTGCTGACCTCTGACCTTTAACCCTGTTCCTGTGCCGCTTGCCTCTCCGCCTGTGTCCCTGTTTGCATCTGCTTTCAGTGTTGTGTGGATATGTCGCAGCGCCCCCTACGCTCCAGCGTGGGAAGCGGAAGAGTTTGGAGCTGCCGTTGGTTGTGGCGCCGCCGGCCAAGTCGTCGTTTCTCTCCACCGAGTGCCTCCTCCTGTCGCTGCTCAGGCAGGGCTCGTGCGACGAGGCCGAGTCGCCCATGAGGGGCGTCCTCAGCGGGACGCTCCAGGCACGCAAGGAATCAGGCGCCGGCGGCACGAATCTGAAAACGGTTAGGCTTCGCACCAGAAGCTGCTCCTTGGAAACCATCCTGGACCGCTCTCCTCCTCTACGCGGCCTGCAGCCGTTTCCGTCCAGCGAAGAAAATCCCGTTTTCCCACCTCAGGAAGGGCACTTGAACACAACGTCTACAACCAAAGTGTACAGTTTTGTTCACGAAAACGCAGCAGGAGATATAACCAGGAGGAAACGCTCCGCTGGTTCCAGGATTAGACCGTTAGACGGTCAGGCGTCGGCCCGGCCTCGCAGCGCCAGCAGCTGCCTGGACATCGTCATGGAAACCAAAGAAGAAGAACATGGAGGGACGAAATGGTCCAGCTGCCTCAACGTGAACCAGTATCCTCCGTCTTCCTCCCAACATCATCTCTCTCTCCCAACCAAAGCTGAAGGTAGGGGTGGGCGTTGATCACATCGTCGTCAACTATCGGGATTAAACTAATCAAAATACAAATCTTTAAAATGGTTTATTGTCATGATTAAGCCTGTCACAATAAACAATAATATTGCAATAAACAATAATGTTGTTTTGAGAACATGTTATATATAACAGCATAATAATGCAAAAACACATAAATCAATAAATTAACATTTAACGCTGAAACAGAAAGATGCTTTAAATATTCAAAATAATCAAAACAACAAATTAAAAAAATTATAAAGTCTCTCTAAACAAAATTGTTCTTTTAAAAAAAAGGACTAGTGTGACCAAAATACCAAACTGAAAACTTTAATCATGTAGTTTTTGCAGAATGAAAGCGAGAAACAATAAATCATGCTAACAGAAATTATTGATCTCATTTTAATTCATTGTGCCGTCAATTGGCTCATTGTTTACTGTGACGGGTCGAATCATGATAATTCCCAGTTAATGATGATTAAAACCTCCCAAAACTTTCTGTCTTGTTAGTTTTATCATTTTTCCTCCACTGATTTTTCATTGAGAGCATTAATAAAAATCAATACATTTGAAAATGAATCAATTACGTAAAACAGATTTAATAAATCATTCTTACCGTTATCTCAGTAGCATCGTGATAAAGGTTAAAGTGCGTATCGCCCACCCCTAGCTCACCGCCCCACCCTCGCCTCCAGTACCTCTAACCTTTGGGCGCTCCCGGCGCCCGCCGTCCGCCGCTGCCTCAGCTCGCTGGACGTGTCCAACCCGCCGCCACAGCCGCATCGGTCTGCGTCGCAGCTCAATCTGCCCGTCCGCGTGGCCGCCAGAAGCCTCCAGCTCCCCCGACCCAAACCCGAGCACAGTAAGACCTTCTCCCGCCTGCGTGTGTCGACGCCAGATCTAACTCGCTCACCTCTACTAATGTCTTCCAAACAACTTTTTACTGAAACAAATTCAAAGGCAGCCTCCTAACGTGTCTGTCTACATGCAGTGTGGATAGTTTCTTGTGCTGCTTCTGTTTTATCTGCATGTTTTGAACAGCTAATGCTTCTTAACAGTCTTGTCAACTTTATTTGTGCAGGAATTTTCAGCAATAAGGCAGTTTGAAGTCCTTTGCATCCTAAAAACATGATTCAGTTACCAATTATGACCAATTTCCATTAAATATGTTGGTCAACGTTCCAGTTATTATGGTTCAAAAGCAACTCTACACTATAAAAACTGGTTTTATAGTGTACCAGGTGTACACTATAACAGGTGTTTTCTGTTTAGTTTTGCCTCATTTCAAGTTTACTACTTTACAAAGTAAAGTCATTTTATTTATGTAGCACATTTTCAGCAACAAGGCAATTCAAAGTGCTTTATATAAAGTAAAAGGAAACAAAATAAACTAAAGAGCAAAAATAATAATAATGTTGATCCATACAAATGACAGCTTGTTTAAGGAAAAAATATTAAAATATTCCTTTGAAAAAGGTTCTAGTTCTATTGAATGGATTATTTCCATTATAAAATGGAAAAAACTCCTTAAATGTTTTTCTTATTTTGGGCCTGGAGAAAATCCAGACCTGAATCTTATCCAGCTCCCTCTGCATCTTAGTTGTAGTTTATTAATATCACCCATCTATTCATTGGTCTAGTGTAATTACCATGAATAGATGTGATTCATAATTTAGCCCAGTTTTGCCTCCATGTCGTCTCTGGTGCTGATTTTCTTCTTCTTGCAGGCGTTCTCCAGCCACAGTGCGAGCACGTCGCCATCGAGGCGCTGCAGCTCTGCACGCTGCTCCTCCCGCCGGCGTCTCGCAGGAAGCTGCAGCTCCTCATGAGGATGGCGTCCCGCATCAGCCAGAACGTGGACATGCCGCGCCTCCATCCGGCCCTCGGCACCCGGACGCTGGTGAGGAGCGAACATGTTTACAAACACAAAAGTTCAATTCCTTTCTTGAGATTTTATGTCACGGAGCAACAAAAAGCAGCGCATGTATGATAGCGGAATAAAGATTATGATTGTTTTAAATTGTTTGTTTTTTTTAGTTAGAAGTGGGGAAAAACAACAGAGTTTCACTAAAACCTCTCAGTTCCCAGAAAGTTGGAAGGAAGATGAGGGAGAAATAAAAGCAAAACAAACATTTAATTCCATAAATTTTTTCATCTTAAATTGTCATAATTTTTGTTTCTAATAATTTTTAAAATGTAAAATTTGTTAAAATATTTAATTTAGATCTTTGCTCCTCTAGAGCCAGAAATGGAAACGTGTCTGGCATGAAGGAAAAAACATGGCAACAAACTAACATTAGACGTGATTAATATAAAATATTACATATTTACCAGGAATCAAAAGGTGGATTGTGATGAAAAATTGGATTATTTGGCAATAATGTCATAATGTATTTTCTGCCACAGAGCTCATGGCTCTAAAATCAGACATGATTACATTCATTTATAACAAATGAACTTAATAATTATGGATTAGTGACTAATAAAATCTTCTATAAGTTGATGTTTCTTTACAGATTTTTACAATTTCGCAGAAAAAAGAAAATTATATTCACTTGGCTTTAGTGAAAAAGAGTTAATGTGCAGAAAGTGGAAACGTTGTAGTTGCAGAATACGTTTACACCGTTTCCCCTGTTATTGCTGGGTTTCAGTCACGTGACCCGGATGACCCGCGAAATTCAGCTGGAGGGCCGGAAGGGGATTTCTCCGGTTCAAAACAAAGCAAAATTGATCACGACGAATAGCTAATGCCCGAAATAGGCTCATTGTTTACTGTGACAGGTCTAGTCATGATAATTCCCAGTTAATGATGATTAAAACCTCCCAAAACTTTCTGTCTTGTTAGTTTTATCATTTTTCCTGCACTGATTTTTCATTGAGAGCTGGAACAGACGTGGCATCTCCAAAATATCCGCGCGTATTTACGATGTGATCCGTATTATCTCGGTAAAAAAAGATTCTTATAATCTTGAGGATTTACCTGGTATCGGTTGCTAGGTAACGGCCTGAACTTGGCTGGGGTTGCTAGGTAACAGCGCAGAAATAAGTGGAATAATCTGCCAGTGGAACTCAAAACGTTTTCATCAGGAATTATTGCCTTAAATCAAGCTTCTATATCTTGTTGAAAAACTACTTATGAATTAATTTGGAGGTGAACTGAGAAATCTGGTCTAGAAACCAAACGACTTGGTGAAGTTCCACCATGTACTTTCCAGATGGTCCACACGTTTTCAGGCTGCGTCCTGAGCAGCGCCGAGGACTGCGACCTGGACGAGCTGCTGGCGACCCGCCTCGTCTCGTTTCTGATGGACCACCAGCAGAGCGTCCTCTCCGTCCCAGAATACCTGCGGAGCGCCATCAGGGACCACGTCCACTACCTGCGCGCCGTACAGGTACGCCGTTACCATGGAAACGGAGACACTGGAGACATCTGTTTTCAAGATGTGAAAAGTTTTATTCTAACTTCACAGTTTTGTAATAAAATGCCAGGCAACATTTGATTAAAAGTCTAAATTTGAAAAAATGTTTTTTACAGTTGAAGCCAACTATTTTCATCCACACAATAACAAATTTTTAACAATAAATATTCCCAGAAGTTACTGCAATAAACAAGAATAATGTTTTAGAGACAAGTTTCAAGTAAATGATGGTAATAGTAATGCAAGAGCACATTGTCAAAAATCAATAAACTTTAAATTCGAGTGAACCTTCATCACTGGAACTGGAAGACATTTTAAATATCCAAAATAAATAAAACAACAGAAACAACAAATAAAATTAATTCTAAAGTTTCTGTAAACAAAATTGTCCCCTAAGAAAAGCTCTAGTTGGGACCAAAAACCAGATTAAAACTTTTGTCATCCTGTTTTTGGTAGAAAGAAAAGCCATAAATGATGCAAATAGAAATGATTGAGTTTGTTTTTATTATGCGATTAATTGATTTGTTGCACTACATACTCCTAATTAAAAGACAGACACATTTTTTCTCACTGTCTGAAGTTAAATCAGACTCAACATTTCTTTTTTTTATGTCAGGTAGAATTACCAAAATAATTTCTAATTTCTAGAAATCTTAACACAAACATTTTTTTAGAGATTTTCTTTTAAATTTCCATATATTTTGTATTTCAGTATTTAATTTGAGCAGTAAGGTCATTTACTTTAACAATATTTACTATTGTTTCAAAATATTTATTATCCCTAATAACTTAATGTCTTGTTAAATATTAGTCTTATATTTTATATGTTTTATCTGAATTTTGTGTTCATTAGTGTTCAGATGTATCAGTTGTGTTAAATATTATATTGTTATATTTTAGTTTACATTGTTCCTCCAGTAGAATGAAGAATGCTACCACAAAAAGTTATTAATAACAGTAATAAATTATGTTCGTTTCAGTTTCAGTTCATTTGCATTTTTTTAGGCTTTTGTTCTAAAGTTGGAGCTGGAAAAGTGAGATAACGTCTCTTGAAAAATTCTTGAATTTGACTGTGGAAATGTATAAACTGAAACCCTTAACATCAATCTGAGATGCAAAATTAATTTTTTACACTTAAAAAAAAATTCTGATCCACATAACAGCTGTTTGTTTTACAGTGCCCCCTAGAGGCAGTAGATGAAAACGTTTTAATGTGTAATTTGTTCTATGACTGTTTGACCACCCTGACACCAGGTTCCTGTGGACCCGGGTCCAAGCGACGGCGCCGACCCGGTTTGCGTTCCCATGCCGATGTACGCGTTCTGCAAACAGATCAGCGGCGCCGAGTTTGAGCAGCAGAAAGCGGAGTCGTCCCAGAAGGCCATGGAGGAGCTGCTGGAGATCCTGCTGATGGACAAGAACCTCACCGAGAAGGACCGGCGCAAGAAGCTAAAGCAGGTCAGCTAACGGAACCAGAACCAAAAACGGGTCTGGCTAGAACCCAAAATTATTCTGTTTTACCTCAAGGTTAAACTCCAGTTTCCACAGCAGCTTGTGGACTGAATGCTGTGAGAAAGTTAAATATTAGAAACCCATAATCAGCCAATTAACTCAAGCTGGGCGTGATATTTTTATTAGAAACTGGGCAAAATACCGGTAAGATTTTGTTTCTGGGGCTTTTTGCTGATGGCTGAATTATTAATATCTCATGTAGCTGTTTTTTAGCGACTTAATCAAGTTCATCTATACGTGATTTTTTATTTAATTTCTTATTTAATAGAAACCACGGTTACCAAATAGTTTTTTTCCCCCAACATTAGTGAAACATGGACTAACATTTGCTGACCTCTGTCGTGGAAACGCAGCTGTTATGGTCTGTGGTTCAGTTTCAGAAGCAGTACCCCGACATCTACAGCTGCCGCTTCCCTTCCTGCGGCGAACCGAGCAAAACCGACAACAAGCCCAAGATCAAACCGCCGCTGCTCAGCATCAAGAAGACCTTCAGCATCAGGAACTGACGCCATGACGCTCACATCACGGTCAAAACTGTTACATTATTGGTGGAAAACTCCACTGATAACCGTTTTTCTTTGTTCATTGTGTAGATGAAGAGCGTCTCTCATTCAGGCAGCTGAATAGATTTAGAGTTCATACTTTGTTTTGTTTTCAAATACTCTGCAAACGGCTTTTACAGCAAATTTGGGAGAAATGTTAAACATTAGAGCTTAAATTTTAACTTCTATAAATGATTACATTGAGAGAAGCTCCGTTTGTCTAAATCTGTTAGGATACTTTTTGCTTTTATTTAAAATGTTTTTAAGGACGTTTTGTTTAAACTGAGATTTTTGTTTTGTGTTATAGCTTTAGGTTTCCAGATTTAACTGAAATAATTAAAGTGAAGCTGGGATTTTTATTTCTACAGTGCCGTGTTGGGCCAATTGCAGAAAGAAGACAAAAAGAGTATATTTCTGCCAAAACAATTATATTAATCTATGAAGTTTTATAGAGAAAACTTGGAAATTTGAGCTTCAAAATCTCAGACTTATAGAAAAAGTTTTTCTATAAATCTGAGATTTTCTAGAAAAAAACTTGGAAGTTTTGAGTTTCAAAATGTGAAAATTAACTTTTCAACTTCCAACTTTCCCATGTTTTTTTTCTAGAAAATTTCTGAAATTATTCTGAAAATTATTATTATTTTTAGAAATGTACTCATTGTTTTTGTTCTTTCCACATTGGCTCGAATACGCTGTGCTATATTTCTGCTTTAGAAAATGTTTTTTGCCGCAATGTTAATCTTTTTTGAGTTATAAAGACTCTTATTTAAGGCTTAATTCGATATTTTTGGTTATAAATTGGGCCTTTAATTTACTAAACCAAAACTCCTAAATGGATATTTTTCATGCTACATGCTCAGAGGTACTTTATACATAAAAACTAACTTCTACTTTTAGTTTCCCCTCTGTTGTTCTAAATGCGTATTTGACTTTATGAAGTTTGTTTACACCTCAAATGAAGTTAAGTCACCACAGAAATACTTTGTGTTTTTGTCAAAAACTGAACATAGGAGTGAAAATGCACCTATAAATGTTTACTATGCAAATGTTGGAAAATAAACCTGGTTTGTGTGATGCTATAATCCTTCTCAGTTTATATTATCAGTACCTTCACAGTGTGGTGAAAGGAAAAAACTATTTTAGTTTCTTAAAATGAACCTCTTGCTTATGAGAGTTTAACAGCATGGGCGGTTCTAGACGGGGGCCAGCGGGAGGCCAGGGCCCCTGTACTGAAGATAAAATAAAATTAAAGCTAACTGGTCTTTTGGACTGCTTCATTTTTTACCTTTAGTTTTATTTTAACAATTAAAATTTAACCTGTTGCACTTTTAGCTTCAGCCCTTTTGCTCTTGGATCATACTCTGTAACTTTTTTTATTAAAAAAAAGAAAGATTTTTACATATTTGTTAAAACTTGTCCTGATAGTTTGAGGCAGATAATCCTTGAAAAGATTGATTTCTTTCACCTGCTCTTGAGCTGCTGTTGCTGTCTGAAGAAATGCACTAAAAACAACCAATCAGAGCCAGGAGGCGGGGCTTAGCACTGTCAATCAAACTCATGTAGTGGCAGCTAAAAATAGTAATGGCAGAGAAACGACTCATGGAAACTGTTTATCTGCTGTCATTGGTGGCCATGCTAACTAGACTTAGCATTCACGATAGGATGATTGACAGCACTAAGACCCGCCTCCTTCCTCTGATTGGTTGATTCTAGTGAAAACCTTTTTTATTTTTCTCAGATTACTTGTCTCATAACATAGTTACAGTTTCAACAAATATCTAAAAATATATATTTTCTATAAAAGTCAGAGACTTGAGGTGTTTTTCAGACTCTCTCCTTTCTTCAGGAGTAAAAAAACTAAGTTTTCCAAATGTTTGCTGAAACCCATCAGGAACTAATCAGCTCTAATTGTTTCTGCATGTTCATCCAACTACAAAGGACGGCGGGTTTTTAAATTCAACTTTACTGCTGTGACCCACATCATTAGGAGGAGAGTTTGGTCGCGTTTCCAGGTCGAGAGAAAATCCAACATGGAGGCGAGGTTCTGGTGTCTGAAAGGAGCCGAGACAAAGCTGGTCTGTTCAGCCCTGGGGGAAAGTCTGAGGAGGAGGGGAAAGTGGAGAAAAGAGAAGAAGAGGAGGAGTGAGGAAGGATGGGGGAGCAGCAGGAAATGTTTGTGTGGTTTAAATCCGAACCAGAGTCTCTTCTGAACGCAGTCGGAGATTCAGCAACAACATGGTCAGCAGGTGAGAAAATATTTCCATTATTTACTCTGAAAATAGAGAGGAGACGGAGGAGTCAGTTCTGATATCGAAATGTTTTGGCTTTTTGAGACATTTTACTGAAAGAGAAACACCAAATCTTACCAAGAGTCTTATTACGCTGATGTAAAACTAAACTAACTGAAAAATATGTTTTCAGCCAGAAGTAGCTTGTTTTAAGTAAATAATACTTCATATAGATAACAAATACTAGTTCCACTGGCAGATTATTTCAAAAATCTTGTTAAAAGTGAAATAATCTGCCAGTGGAACAAAAAGTTACGTCTGAGTTAGTTTTGTCCTAATTCCACTGTAGTAACAAACTAGAAACTAAATCAATAAAAACTTTGTTAGATTTTGTGTTTTTCTGGTGCAGATTAAATTCTGGTTTGGAAATGTTTTGGTTTTCTGAAATAAAACAATATCAGAGACATTTTACTGAAAAAACACAAAATCTTAAGTAACTTCTTCTAGTTTCTAGTACATATGTCTAGAAATAAGATGAAACAAACTTACAGGGAACTTTTCAGCAACATACAGGAACTTGTTTTAAGCCAGTGATTCTTGGTATTAGTAAAATGTACTAGGCAAATTATTTCACTTATAAAATGGGTCAAATGTATAAGGTGAAATAATCTGCTGGTGGAACTAGAACTGGGTTGCTAGGTAACCGGCTGGGCTTGGCTGTGGTTGCTAGGTAACAGCACAAGGCCTGTCATTTGTGAAACAATCTGTCAGTGGAACTAAAACTTTTTCATCAATATTAAGGGATTATTGACGTAAAACAAGTTCCTGTTTCTAGCTGAAAAGTTACTTTCAAGTTAGTTTTGTCTCATTTCAAGTGTACCAAGATATTTGCTCTAGAAACTAGAGCAAAAACACAGTTTTTGTTTTTACAGTGTTCGGATGAGATGGAAAGTTTCCCAGATTTGGAAAAACAGCCAAACCATTCCAGCTTTTACAGTTCCAAAGATCATAAAGAAAACTTTTAAAAAGCTGTTTTTAATGTTGAAAACCACAGAAAAGATCAACCTGCAGACGAGATGAGAAGAAAAGAAGATTGTAAGACTTTAAAAGGAAGAATAAAGAGAAAAATCAGATGGAAAGTCCAGACTAACAAAGGAATGTAAAATGGGCGTAGAAGGACAAATTGAAAGCTGGTGTTGTGAAGCTGCCAGGACCGATGGGAACTGTAAACAGTTATGCTTTGTAAATCAATTTAATGCGCCAAAACTGTTACTCAATACCATTTACACATAAAAATGCATTCTCAGTCATCAGCCTGTTTAAAAGTATTCACTTTTTGCACATTTTGTTATGATAAAACCTTAATCTCTTTCTTCAAAACTACACATTTTGACCTTATAAAGATAAAATTTGAGTGTTTTCTAATTTGATTAAAAATAGAAAATTAAAATAATCTCACTTACATAAATTCACATGATTCAATGCTTTAGTTATGTTTGAGGTTTGATGTTTTCAATGTGGTTTCAACTTTGTTGTCAGAGTGGAACATCCTGCTGCAGGTTACCGGAAAATCTTTGAGACGGTGGAGGAAGTAAATGAGCCGATTTCTGCAGAAATAACTGGTAAAAACAACACAAAAAAACAGATGGGAGATTTATTTATTAACAACTATAAAGATAAAAACAAACTTGGCTAACTTCAGCTATTCAACAAGCTGTTAAAATGGACTTTATGCATCACTGGCAACTATTGTATTTCTGCCACTTTTGCAGAAATGTCCATTGCTAAGATATGTAGAAAACTGTTTTATCATAAAATGGGTTTTGTCTGATGATCTGTAATTATACCCTAGATATGTAAAAATGCATTTTAACTCTTCAGAATGGTAGTCTACATTTAGATTCTGACTTGTAAGAATAATAATCATTCATAATATATTCAGTTACATTTGTCTCAAATGATGATTTTCATTTTTTATCCTTTATGGAAATTTGAAAATAAATCTGTGACGTTTTGACTAAACAGAAAGCTAATCCAAAGTAATGTCACTGACTTGTGAAATATATATAAGTACTAAAAAATACATTAAAAATATCTGGAATTAGAATTATAATCAATCAGAACAAAAAGTCGGATATCTTTAATTTACTTTAATTGTTGATATTTGAAATCTCTGTTTCAGACATTCAGTAATTCATTGCTGAATTAAATCTCACATATAAATTAAAAGTGAATCTGGCAGAATGTAATTAGCGATATCTTAATTTACTAATATGTTTAGACATAAACCACTTTCAGATATCTGGATTGTAACCAATTTTATGTTAAATCGACTTGCCATAAAACATTCAATCCAACAGGAGGAAGTACGGAAGATCAGAAGAGTCGATATGAGGACAATAAATGATGGAGGAAGGTGTGTTTAATCAGATGATTTTGGTGACCTGTCCCCTCAGGTGTTTTCCCATCGTGGCTCAGGGGAAGCGTCCTCCGGATGGGTCCAGGTCTTTTCGAGATCGGGGACGAACCGTTCCACCATTTGTTTGACGGACAAGCTCTGATCCACAAGTTTGACCTGAAGGGCGATCAGGTGACGTACTTCAGGAAGTAAGGATGCGTCGCAAATTTAAAAATGTTCAACTTCTGTCTGTTGAACAGCAGGCAGCCTAACAATGGCTGCATGTTAGGGCCTCTGTGGGACAAAATTTCTGCCAAAAAACTCAGTGATTTTCTAGAAAAACTTGGAAATTTCTGCGTTTCAAAAGTTTATCATTTTCTTCAAACAAAACTTAGAAATTTTGAAATGAATCAAAATACTTTGAAAGTTCTGAGCTTGAAAAGTCAGAAATTTGCAAGAAAGATTTTGAGTTTTTTCTTGCAGGTTTTTGTAAAACTGTGAAATTTCCATGTTTTGTCTACAAAATTTCTGACATAATTCTCAAAGTTTCAGCTTCGTTTTGTTGAACATGTACAATTTTTCATCTTTAATGGCCCTGATATACTCGTTATATTTTATTTCCTCTAAAGTTTCTTTACACTGGTTTGGTTCCAGAATCTAGACCAATAAATCTGATTCTGACTAAAACAGTAAACCATAATAACAAAAAATCTCTGAAAATAAAAATCTTCTTTTTATGTTCAAGTGAAGCTTTTGAGTTGTTTTTGTGCAGAGTTGATGTTTGTAGGCAGGAAAAAGCAGCAATGCTAGATATTTTTGCAGGTAAGTTTGTGATCACTGTTTCAGGTTCATCAAGACGGATGCATATGTTCGGGCCATGACAGAAAACCGGGTCGTCATCACAGAGTTCGGCACCGCTGCCTATCCAGACCCCTGCAAAAACATTTTCTCCAGGTAAAACTGACAGTTAATGTTTGCCGGGCTGATAACAAACAATTCATTTAACGAATAGCGTCTTAGGCACAATGTAGGTCTAAAGCCGGGTTTAAGTCAGTTTCTTGTTGTGCTTGTGTCCGTTCAGGTTCTTTACGTACTTCAGAGGCATTGAAGTGACAGATAACTGCTTAGTAAACGTTTATCCAATCGGCGAGGATTTCTACGCCGTCACAGAGACAAACTTCATCACCAAAGTGGATCCAGATTCACTGGAGACACTGAAGAAGGTGAAATCATTCAATTCAATTCACAAATACTTTATTTATTCCAGAGGAAAATTAAATGTCAGAAATAATTTCATCCAAGTATCTTCAAAGAGTCGTTGCGGATGGAGATGCTGGAGGCAGGAAAGGTCTCCAGAAGCAGTCAGTCTTCCAACGAATCTGAAGATGCCTCTGACTGAAGACTGACTGTATGATGAATATTTAGCTTGCTAACAAAATATTTAGATTCCTAGCTTAATACTTAGCTGGGAAAAAATTTAGCTAGGAATGTAATAATATGAAATTTGCTAACTAAATATTGAGCTATGAAGTTCAATATTTAGCTAGCTTGATAGCATGATAAATACTTAACTCGGACCGAAATAGTTATCTTGCTTGCTAGCTAAATATTTAGCTTCTAAATTAAATATTTAATTTTAAGCTGAATATTTATTTTGCTTACCAAATATTTAGCCTCATAGCTAAACATTTAGCCAGCTTGATTGCCAGATAAATATTTAGCTTCCTAACCAAATATGTAATATTTAATGAGCAAATTAAAGTATTTAGATTGGAACTACATTTAAAAATGTGTGAATAACATGGCAAAATATAATTTAAGTTAAACCTCTTTTCCCCCTGTGACAGACTAACCAAAATATTGCTGTTAATTTTTTACTGTGTAACTTTCCAAACTCCACCTCATAAATTTGGGGAAATTGATTTCAGGTGTTTTCTTTGTGATTTCTTTCTAATTTGTTTCTCAGGTGGATCTGTGTAAATACCTGTCCATTAACGGAGTCACTGCACATCCCCACGTTGATGCAGACGGTTCGCTCTACAACATTGGAAACTGCTTTGGCAAAAACATGAGTCTGGCGTACAACATCGTCAAGATCCCGCCGGCGCAGAAAGGTGGGAAACGCAGAGAGGAATGTGGAACATGGCTCCAGTTTATGGAGTTAGTTGAGAACCTGCATGAGAGAACATACAGGTTCTCTCATGTCATGTTTATTTCGTAGAAAGATTTGACACTTTTACAACTTTCAAAAGAAATTCATATTTCAGAAAACAAACTAATTAACAACACGCTAAACACTTTCAAGTCCCAAAACAAATTTACAATTTTCACTTGTTTAAGTGTTTTGTGAATTGTTAATTTCCTTTCTAAAATATTATTTTGTTTTCTGAAATTTTTTTTCTTTTCTAAAATGTAAATTTATTTTCTAAAGTGTTTATTTGTTCTGGACTTTTTAGTGTTTTGCGTGTTGTGGGCCACTTTGTCACATCAAAACGTTATGGTCTGCAGGTCAATCTGTGCTGTCAAAAACTCTATTTAAAAAAAAAAAAATAGAGTAAAAATAAAGTAGAAAATAAAATGAAGCAAAATAAATATCAGAGAAATCTGTTTTTTGTCTTTAGATAAATCAGATCCCATTGAGAAATCCCAAGTTGTGGTCCAACTACCGAGCAGTGAAAGATTAAAGCCTTCCTACATCCACAGGTTCACATTTATCCTCCAGAAAACTTTTTTACTTTTCACCAGTTTAGTCCATTTAAATCAGTGTGTTTTGGTCTGTTTTGCTCTCCGTAGTTTTGGTCTGACTGAGAACTACTTTGTGTTTGTGGAGCAGCCAGTGAAGATCAACCTGCTCAAGTTTCTGTCGTCTTGGAGCGTCAGAGGAGCAACGTACATGGACTGCTTTGAATCTAACGAAAACATGGGGGTAACAACGGAAAATCAGCGTCCAAGCTTCACTCACACAGGGGCGGCCCTAGAGTTTTACCTTTAGGGGGCCAAGCACGTTGATACAACCAGAACAATGGTGGTGTACTAAACTTTAGTACTTACTTAAACTTATCTTCCAACCATGAACAGGAATATCTAGTTTATTTACTTTGGATCAGAATTATTAGCTTTTAATTCTTTTGCTTTTTCCTTTGTTTGTATTCCCTTTTAATTCCTGCAAAGCACTTTGTATTGCATTGTTGCTGAAATTATGCTACATAAATAAAATTACCTTTACCTAATACTGGTAACAGAACTATGGAAAAGGGTCAGGCCCACCGGAACCCCCCCGCCCACCAGAATTTTGACTTTAGTTTTCTGAGATCAAAAGTCAGAGCTATGGGAAAATGTCAAAATTATTATTATAATTTTTTTGTGGCCCTAATCGTCATCCGTACATAAATGACGACATGTGGACAGAATGCTAACTTATGTCTGGTCTGACATGAACAAAGTGATCAGGAGCTCTAATTGGGCTGTCCAATCAGATTTTAAGCAGAGCTGTTGGCCCCTCCAGCTAACCCCATTGCTACGCCCCTGCTCTACAATATAAAACATGAAAACGTTGATTTTTTTTTTTCCATTCCTTTGAATAATTTTGTGTTTATTTGCTGCAGACGTGGTTCCACTTGGCCACTAAGGATCCTGCAGGTTACATGACAAACCACAAATTCAGAACCTCGGCTTTCAACCTGTTTCACCACATCAACGCCTACGAAGACGAGGGATTCATCGTGGTTGACCTCTGCATGTGGAAAGGGTGATTGAGAAGCTCCGGATATCTCTATTTGTTGATAGAAACACTGATATTTTATTTGTATTTCCAGGCATGATTTTGTGTACAACTACCTGTACCTGGCCAACCTAAGGCAGGAGTGGGAGGAGGTGAAGAAAGCGGCGATGCGTGCGCCTCAGCCAGAGGTCAGGCGATACGTTCTGCCATTGGATATTCACAGGGTGAGAGCAGAAACAATCACTTTATGCTGCCAATCCTAATCTCATTTTATCCAGTTAAAACACTTTTACTATTTAACCATAAAATAAATTATAATACATAGCTACACTAATGCTAAAGCACTATTTAGCAAAGGCTAATGCTAAAGTGCTAACTTCAATTGAAATTATATTTTACATTAACCATATATTCTATAATGTCCTTAAATATTATATTCAGTGTTGAAATTTTTGGAAAACAACCGTTGAGAATTTTTCAGTTACACATTCATAGTCATGCTTTTATTTTGAAGTCTGTTGCACAGCTGTTCCATTTCCTGTCCTCAAGTTCTCTCTCTCTCTTTTGTTTTTTTTAAAGATTTTCTAGAAAATTTCAGAGTTTGAAAAGTTGAAAACTTTTTATTATTTTTTGCGTTTGTTCAGGAAGAGCAAGGCAGAAACCTGGTGTCTCTGTCCTACACGACAGCAACTGCCGTCCTCCACAGCGACGGATCCATCTGGCTGGAGCCTGAAGTTCTGTTCTCTGGACCAAGACAGGGTGAACACACACACACACACACACACACACACACACACACACACACCCGCACGCACACACACACACACACACACGCACACACACACACACACGCCCGCACGCACACACACACACACACACACACACACACACACACGCCCGCACGCACACACACACACACACACACACACACACACGCCCGCACACACACACACACACACACAAAATATCACCTCCCTGTTGTGACTAAAAAATTGCCAATTTAGTTTCAAGAAAGATGTTTGATCATGATCTGTTTTTACATTTTTGCTAAGATGCAATCATGTTTTACAGAGAAATGTTGTTTTTGGCTGAAAACACAGGTTTGCTTCACAGTTCTGCTTTAAAATTACCCACCAAGAAATTAACATTTCACTATATTTGCATTGATTAATTGATTGTTTATTTGACAGGGAGTGATACAAAAGCATAGATCAAACCAACCTAATGTTTAAATAGCTGTAGATAATTCACTTGTTCCTAAATGAACCTTAACAGTTTATTACAATAAAATTATGAAAAAGAGATATAAAAAAACTACTGAATCAAAACTATTATAATATTTAGATGGTTTTAAAATTCTGATCAATTTAAAAGTGGAGAAATATGATTTTTTTTTTATTTTTTAGGAAAGCTGACATTTTTTGCTCTTGGGAAGAAATGTGTTAGTATTTTAAAGTGGACCTGTTATGCAAATGTCACACTTTTGCATACATTCATTCTCCATTTTTGGTTTTTACAGCTTCTAAACACAGCCTGAATAGCAATAAGTTAATGCTTTTTGGTGTTTGAAAATGAGGCGTTTCAAAAACCTTCCAAATGTAAAATCACATTCCAGTGGCACTAAGCCGTTACCTAGCAACCTCAGCAGAGTTCCGGTTGTTACCTAGCAACCCCAGCAGAGTTCTGGCCGCTAGCTAGCAACCTCAGTAAAGTTCCAGTACATTTGGTCAGCTGGTTTCACCGCTGCATGCGTTGTACAATGGCTGCTGGAAAAGAAAAAGTGTTTTGTTGTTGATTTCCCATCCAGAAACCACTTATTGCATTCTTGTTTGTTGTGCAGGAGGTTCCACTTCTGCTTTTCAAAAATACACAGGTGAATAGTAGCGTGTCTGTTTGCAGCCATTTTCACATGCGAGTGTAAACGTTGAATTGGGGGCGTGGCCAGCATCAGTTTATTGGGATTTAAAGTGACAAGACACCCTAAAACAAAGTGAAATCTTGTGTAAGAATGATTTTATGTTTTGTTGTTTGTTTTATGTCCCTTTTGTCTTTTCCAGCCTTCGAGTTTCCACAGATTAACTACTCCAAGTGTTGTGGAAAGAAATACTCATTTGCATACGGCCTCGGACTCAACCACTTCATCCCTGACAGGGTAGGGAAGAGAGAGAGTGGAGCCCACCTCTCTCTCTCTCTCTCTCTCTCTCACACACACACACACACACTCACAGATTTGTTATCTGCTGTTGGTTTCTGCCTCAGATCATCAAGCTGAATGTCCAGACCAAAGAGACGTGGGTGTGGCAGGAGGAAGACTGTTACCCATCAGAGCCGCTGTTTGTTCCCACACCTGGAGCCACAAAGGAAGACGAAGGTAAGAAAGTTTAATGGTATTTCTAATGTAAATTTGCTTTAAAAGTGTCATTATTAACCATATAATGGACAGTTGACACGTTTAATGCTCTCGTAATGACATTTTTTAGTCCAACTTTGATTTAAAGGTGTCATTATATCCTATTATTTACTACTATTATTTCAGCCTGTTATCAGCTGGCTGCGCTGACCATTGGCGCCATCTACTGGATGGCAGCCAAACTACACCAGTAAAATGATTTATGGGCAGACGTACTAGTTAATTGACTGGAACTAATTTGAATCTAATAAACTATCTCCTAATCGGTATATTAATGGTCTGTGTGACTTCTGCAGGCGTGTTGCTGAGTGTGGTGGTGAAGCCGGGCGCAGAGAGACCAGGTTTCCTGCTGGTTCTGGACGCCATGATGCTAACGGAGCTAGCTAGGGCCGAAGTCAACACCGTCATCCCGGTGACTTTACACGGGATGTACAAACCTCCTCCTTCACCATAAACACCAGTAAATCAGTTTTCTACTTATTCATACACTCAGAACAGTTTGTAAACCAAATACCACTCTGGACATTGAAAGGCACAAATTGAAGCTTGTTATTTTTGTTTTTTAGTTCCCTTTTAGCTTTCTAGTCAGTGGGAGATACATTTATGCTAATCTGCTAACAGCAGAGCTAATTTTTCTTGTTCATTTAAAGATTTACTAACAAGGCAGTAATACAAATACAAAGTATTAGTAAACAAATGAGAAATTAAAGGCATAAGCCCAGAATGGAAAGTAAAGACATTGAATATTGGATAAATTCAGGCACCAAAAATGCTAAATTATGTTCTACATTGATCTCCATGTATTTGTTAGCATTAGGGTTGACCTAATGCTATGAAATTTATGTAATTTACATACATTAAATTACATAAATTAAATTACATAATGCTATGGGTTCATTAGGTGAACCCATAGCATTAGGGTTCAACTAATGCTATGTAATTTACATAAATTACATAATGAATTTATTACTTTAATGAATTTTACATAACAGAAACTCATTATTTGGTTATCAATTAATACTGGAGGTAAAAACTAGCTCTATTATTAGCAGAGTAGCTCATCATAGTCATGATACCTGTACTGCTGATGCTGCCTCAGTTAATTAAACTCACCAGTTTCTCATGGTCCTGTTGTTCCTGTGCTTTTATTTCCTGTCTTTTCAATCACACATTGAAGTTATTTTAGTTTATTTTTTATGTTACTGAATCTACATCTGCTTTATTCTCTGCGCCATGTATTGGAGTTTACTTTTCCTTCATTGTTTGAGGATAAAAAAATTTTGGTATCATATTTCAGAGCAATTTCTGCTCAAAACACTTAACATTCCAGTTTAATACATTTTATATAATGGATACAAATTGTTGTTGTGTTTCGACTTTATATGTCAAATAAAAAGTTTCAAACTGAAAAGTGTGGTGTCTGTTTTGTTTCTTTCTTCAGTGATTAACTAAAGCCTAAATTTATTTTATGTATACATTATGTGTGTGTGTATATATATGTGTGTATATATATATATATATATATAAATCCTAATATGCCATTGTAGGGATGTGATAAATGTTGCACAGCAGTGTAATAACTATAAACAAACACTAGTTTAGCAGCCAGTCATTTTATGTTATACAAACAAGCATAATTACAACATTTTTAGACATTTCTAATTACAGAATTATTAAACAGATACAGTATTTCAAAACACAGTTTATTAATAAAACTGTTAAGGCCTTTTGGATTTGTAAAGATCAAGATGAATCTATAGGCTCTAAACTGCAGATTCACATTAGAGCATATTTATGTTATGCTGCACACAGAAGAAAAAAGGGATTTTAAAAATGTAAAAATGACATTCCGCATCCCTGAAGATTTTTTTTTCTGCAGAATCTGCTGAAGTGAAATAATGTCTGCTGCATTAAAGTGAGTTATGATGACCTTTAAAAACAGGATCCAGATCTCAGGAAACCAGAAGTGTTAGTTAGTAAGGCTTCTACATCCGCAGCAGCACAGACTGTGTTTTCTCTGTGGACAGCTGGTGGCGCTGTTGTTTGATAATATCCAGAGCGTGTCTGACAACCTGCAAAGGAAAAGAAAATCAGACTTCTCCAACTTCCTCCTGGATTAATTAATATGAAAATAATTCAGTATTTTTACCTTCCTAGTTTCCTGAGGCAGAATGACTCCATCGTCCCACATCCTGCCAGAGGAAAAGAACGCCGAACTTTCCTCCTCCAGCTTCTCGTTCAGCTTCTTTTCCTCTTCCTGTTTGGTGTCGGCAGGTAGCAGCGAGTCGGCGTGACCCGGCGCCGCCAGCGACACTCTGGCGTTGGGCCACAGGAACAGGAAGTTGGGATCAAAGGCCCGTCCACACTGAGGACCGACAGAAACGAAAACGGTGAGCTTCATTTTTTTTGGGTTGTGAATTGCTACATTCTAATCAGAGCGGACAGAAATCACATGTGAGGTACCACAAGGTTCAATCCTGGGACCCCTTCTATTTAACATCAACTTTTTAACCTGAAAAACAACTTTTGTGCTGAAAAAAAAGATTTGAAAGTGAAAAATAATTTTTAAAATTGAAAATAAATAAAAAATGAAACTGCTAAGTAGTTTTTTTACTGACAAGAAATTGAAAATGAAAAATTACTTTTAATCTGGACATTTTAAAATTTGAAATTGTGAAACAATTTTTATACTGGAAAAAAATTAAGTAAAAGAAATTGAATTTTGAATCTTTTTTTCAATTTTAAAATAATTTGTAAACACTATGGCATCAATTTAGTTCTAAGAAATTAACTAATTTTATAGTTTTCAGTTTTTCATATTTGAAAGTGGAAAAAGAGCCTTGAATCTAGTAGTTTAGAATTTTTTTCAAAGTATTTTAATTTTGCTTCAGTTTTCAAGTTGTATTTTCGGATAAATTTATATTTATTTTTTAAAACAAACTTTATGACAGCTATTAGATCAATATAACTAAATAATTTTATGTTCTAAATCACTCAAGAAACAGAAAAACAAAGGGGAAAAAACCAGAGTTGCTCGCCATGGCATAACTGTCGCCGCCATGGCAACCACCAATCACCACGGTGATTTTTGGGACAGAGGCACAGGCCACTGCTGACATCATTGAACCCTGAGCCTTCAGACGGTTGCTGTTCGTTTCTGCCTGTCAGAAAAGGACAGAAGATTCTCCAATAAATACACATCGCTTTACCAGTTCTTCTTGTTGATAATTTTTAAATCACTTGTTGGTGTAAGTTTTGTTGCCATGGAGATAACAAATCGTTATTCGGAAGCTTTTACCTGTGCAGCAGAAAGCGTTAGCGCCGCTGCAGGCGGCGTGTTCTGCAGGAAAAGCAGCGGTACGTCTCTCTGGTCACACAGCTGGACGAAATGACTTCCTTTCAGCGCCGCTTCGTACGTTAGCGCTCCATTATTGGCTACTATTCCTAACAGGTGGCTAAAAACATAAAAGAAGAACATGCAAAATCAGACTTTAAAGGCTTAATAGAAAAATAAAATAAGATATGACAGAAGAATATTGTTTGTTACGGATGAAAATAGCAGAAGATATGATTAAAACAATTATTAATCTGAAATGTTTTTTTTTTCTTTCAAAAAACCTCCCAAGGAAAAATTTAAAACATATGCTAGAAAAAAATCAGAAATTTTGAGATTTCATAAATTCTTCTTTTCTGACTTCAAAAGTCGAATATTTTTGACTTGAGACTCAGAAATGTCAAACTCAGTCTAATTATTTTTATTTGATTCTGAATGTTTGTGCTCAAATATAAGGGCTAAATCAGAGCTTTAAAATTAAAAGATTAATTTATTTTAGGGATGCAACTAGTAATGGATTATTGTGGCAATTAATCGAATAAAAAAATCGGCAGATGTTTTTATTTAACCACGTTATCAGTTATAACATGGGAAAATGTCTGGTTATTATAAAGAACTGGTGCTTTTACATCAATATTAATTATTTACTAAAAATAAGTGCCTGTTTCTTGCTGAAAAGTTACTTCTAAGTTAGTTACATCAGTTTTGTCTTATTACAAGTGTACTAAGATATTTCAATTAGAAACTAGACCAAAAATACTCGTTATTTTTTGCAATATATTACATGTGAATATAGTAGTGGTTGTTATTTTTTTACCCATGAATCTTTGCGAAACCAGTTATGAGTGTGGTTCCGTATCGACCTTTGAACTCCTGGAAGCGGCTCCCGTCTGCCAGTCGACTCACAATCTGAGCGGGAAACAAAAACGCAACTTGGTCAGATCAGGACCGCTCTGAGGCTCAGGCTGCAAAAATAACTATTTCATGTTTTATTGTATTAGTGGTTTACTAGATTAAAGTGACTAAAGTGACTACTATCGGTCGTTTATGCTTGCTTTACGTGTTGTAGTTTGCCCGCCATCCAACAGAGGGCGCCGCTGTTCATACTTAGATGAAGCCGTTGACACAAGATGGCGGCACTTTACTAGAACGGTACAGAGAAACAGTCCAAACGGAATCCGCAAAATTGACTTTATGCGCTTCTGTTTTAAAATATAAACACTACACAAATTCTCGAAGTTTCACCTTTATGAAATTTAGTAAGAAACGTGAATTTTTGAGAGATGTCGTGAATTTAAATAACTTCATGGAGCGAAGTTTTAGCAATCCGTCAAGAGGAGCCAACTGTATTTCTGTATGAACATCTGATCATGGCGGACGAGTAAATGTTAAACATATTGTATTCTCTTCATCTTTTATTTTTCTGTTCAGCATTTTAATCCCTGTTTTTTTTTTTTTGCATGATATCAGATACTCGCCTACAATTCTTGTTAGTTTTATATTGAAAGAAACTGATTTATGGTCTTTAAAATACCTACATTTCCACATAGATTTATATTTTTGTCCATTTAATGATGTACTTTTTAAATCTAATTATTTTTTGATCAGATAGTTATTCAAGTAGCCTTTTCACCAAATACTTTTACTTGGGTAATTAATTGGACAACTACATTTTATTTTTACTAGAGTAAAAATTATATTTTACTAACCTCTTTATTTTATAAAAATGCAAGTTTAGGGTAAGTTTAAAAATGTGATAAATCCAAATGTTTGTGTTTATTCAGTCAATATTTAATACAACATATTTTTTAAAATTCAGCATATTACGAAAAACATAGTCCTTTATGTTAAGGAAAGACAGTCAATCCTCTAGATTCAAGAGAAAACTAAGGTTTTTAAGAAAATGGCAGCTTATCAGTTAATCAATAAGATCAATCAGTAATCTATAAGTAGTGTGTTACCATCTTCACATCCAGAGTGTGGCTGTAGCTCCGAGGAGCGAGCCCCAGAAGCTCCTCTGAACTGTGCAGCGGCTCCTCCGCTGCTTTCCTCTTCGCGGTGTCCTCCTCCTCATCCTCAGGCAGGTGGAAGTTCAGGGTGGAGATTATGTTTCTGGTGTGATCAAACGCCTCCTTCTCCTCCCACGCAAAGTGGTCCACACACCCACTCACCCTAAAACGAAGCAGCAATTAGAGATAGTCTCTCAATCAGTTCTGTAGGGGCGTTTCTATTACAAATGTCTTTATTTATATTTGTTGGGTAAATTGTATATATTATTCTCAAATATTTGTTGTTTCATTTATTTTATAATGTTGTGGCCTTATATGATTTAATTTCTCTAGTTTTGTTTTAGCATTTTAAGAATGTTTTCTGTTTTGTTGTATCAGTCTAATTACATT
>CAEGAD010030252.1:0-10197 GCA_903067055.1 Poeciliopsis paucimaculata
CTTTTGCTCAGTAAAGGCTTAAAGATGACCGTGGGATTCAAGACCTCTTTATTTTTTAGAAGAAATGTGTCGCGTACGAAAGAGCTTTAAGGAGCTAGACTAGTGAGAGCTTGCCGCACTTACAAATACGCTGATATTTCCACATATTTCCTAATCAACACCGTGTAGATAGAACAACATCTCTCACATTTTTGCATCTACCCATCACCTTTGATCATCTTCCCTGTTACTGCTAAAGAAAGCATCGTGACGGGGCTTCTTACGGCTTCCTTCTTACCACTCTCTTGAGAAGTGCTTGACTAATTCTTGTCAACAAACACGACGTTTAAAACCGGGGCTCTTGTGCGCCTGAATCAAGGAAAGGGACGTTGAGAAAGTGATTCAGCCTGCAGTAGGTGTACATCAACCTAAGCGCTATCAGTGCTTTCAGCTGCAATACATCCTCACAACTTGTTGCACGAACGTGCAGACATTGCATGTGGAGGAAAGAGGAAGAGGGAAGCTGTAGCAGTGGCACTGAGGCCTGATCACGCACTGTTCATGGTGGAAGGTGATTTTCCTCAATGGATGCCAGGGCAACAAACAAATGTGTTTCAGAAACGACTGAAAAGGAGAAAAGAGAGCAGACGACGGAGGTCGGTCTGACCTACCCATGTCGCATGAGGAAAGCTGTAGGTGTTTTCACACCAGCATTATCGCGTAATTGGGCTTCTGGCATGGAGTGGCATTTTGGGGGTTTTTTGGAGAGAGTTTGAGTCTGTGCTGGTCCATTGAAGTGCGTGTCAAGTTGATGCCTGCTATCCAATCATGTTTCACTGATTCCAAGTGATGCTTACCTCCTTGACCCTCTAACGCCATAATTGGATCAAGCAATAGGTGCAAATGGGAAAGTCAAAGGCTCTGGCCTTCGCAAGGTTTAAAAGTTCAGTCTGACAAACGTACAGATAAAATAAAGATATGCATTTTTTAAACAAAAATAATTTAAGGTACACTTAAATTCACTTCTTGTCTTATTGCAGCCACAAATTCCAGTTTCATTTTTGTGTTGTAATTTTATGATCGTGCTGGTTTACCCCTTTCTCAGGCCACTATCTGAATGTTAAGTCAAACATTAGACACAACAATTAGATAAATAACTTAAGAGACTCAAATTTTGTAGGAAACTGTAAATATTTTAAATGATTTTTCTCCTCAGTGTCATCTCCAGATTTTCTAGACACTTGTAAAAACACCACGTCTGAAGTAAATCTGGTAGCGAACTAACAAACTAAGTGCTTTGTTTAAGAATATTTATATAATCCAGTCAGTGTATCTAAGTTGAAGATCTTCCTGTGTAATTAAATTGTCGCATTAGAGAACGAGAGCCCCGCTTTAGATGTCAGCAGTGGACGAATTTTGTTTCAGAGACAATAAATTGACCATGCCGTGACCTTTCCGCGACTGAACCTTTACACTTCATTCGCTATCGTGCCGATTCATCTCGGATTCCGCCTGACCATCTTGTCTGAGTCTTAAGGAAGGAAAAAGTGTAGGGTCACTGGGAGTTTAGCAAACACAAAAGTCTGTCTATGATTTGACCTGATCCACAGTTCCACCCTTGAGCAAAAAGACTCCATTCAGAAGCGGCTGTCACGCTGCTGCACTTCCCGCTTTAGGAAATCAAACGGCCTGCACCGGTTACGACCAAATTTGATGCAGACCTGATATGGGAAGAAGAAACCCAAAGTAATGGCGAACTGGTGGCTTACCTCTGTGAAATTGTTTTTAATTGTGATGCAATAAAGATTCAAACTGATTGTTGTGTCTTATTTCCCTCCTTCCTCTGTCGGGTTACAAAACTGTCTCCTGTCTACTTGCTGACGTCACTTGCCTGGCGTGAGTCTGTGGGCTCTGTGGTGTTTCTCTTCCTCTTTTATTATAGCTCAGCAAGCAGATAACAGCCCAAGGAAACTCATTTTGAAACTGCACTGCATACGCTTGATTAGCAACTCATATCTACACCAAAGCGCTGCAGTTTTTTTTTTTTTTTAATATTCTTTTCTGTCTAGGTTTATGTTTTTCTACCTGGTCACTACCTAACATGGCATGAAGGCTGAGAAAGGAGGTTTAATGGGACGTCCAGCTCGATCCAGTACGTTTACATCAGAGGCCTTTCTACACCAGCTAGCTGGCTTATGAGATTCGTCTCAGAGGAAACACTGGCTGGCGCAGTTCATAGCTTCTGGAGCTGTTGGGTGTTTATTATTTGTATGTGCACTATAAAAATACATTTTTAGAGAGGATAGACACAAGCCATGGAATCATTCACTCTTTAAATCAAGCTAGATTCAAACTAGATTCAGATTTAAAATCTAGTGTCAGATAAAGGTTCTGTTTGACCAGTAGCCACTTTATTTTGCAAACTTGAACATTTGAATGAAAATTTGATTGTGTTGGTTTAGTCAGCTGGTTTAGTCAGTTCACCGTTTTCAGCAGAAATCAGTAAGGCTGGTGTGTTTATGCAGGTTATATATTTATAATTTATCTTTAAATTAAGCCTTAACTCGCTTAGTGTTAAAGCTGGACTAGCTAGCAAGTCGAGGTCTTGAAAGGGAGAAGGCTTTGAAATAGATTAAAAAGCTTTTTAACTATTTCATATTTTTTATGCCTTAATTGTATCTTTTTTGCAACAGAAAACAGTTGGGCAGGTGTGTTTATACGGGTTATAGTTTGAATTTAACTGTGACCAGAGCCTTAGCTAGCTTAACCTAGCTAAGGCCAAGGCTCTGGATATCCAGAGCTAATGCGATATCCAGGGAGAAGTTTCTGGAATAAATGTACAAATCTTAGAACCATTTTGTGTTTTTTATGACTTTAGTTGTAAACCGTGTCATTTTTAACGGAGAACAAACAAGATAACTAGATGAAAAGACAGCGTGAAGGATGTCCAGCTTGAGCTAGCAGGTGTGAAACTATCGTTACTGGGTTTATTTGGTTTTGTTTGATCTAGACTTGCAGGTTTCAAGTGTATTTTAATTGACATTATTCCCCGTGAGGACATTTTCAAATATGTACTGTAGTCTTGATGATAAGCAAATATATAAATATGAGTGACAAATTTTTTTTTACAATTTTTTTTAAATTTAAGTGTCTTTTTGCCCTCGAAACTTAACGTTTCGAGGGCAAAATAAAATATCAGCAGTTTAATGTGTTGGCATTTACAAAGTTGCATGCATAGTGAAGCCTAAAAACAAACAGAGTATGTTTCTGGATTGTATTGACTACATGTATGTTTGAATTATTGCTAATATTTCTAATGATTAGCCTGAAGTATTTTTTGTCTGTAATGGACAAAAAAAAAGTGCAAAAAGATTATTTAAATAGTTTTATTCAGAGAAAAGTATGACGACTCTCACTGTTATCCTCAAAGCTAATACAGTAAAAGTGTCTTTGCTCAACATTTCCATTGGTTTTAAGAAGCCAAAGTAATTTTAGAAGCACATGAATCTGTTCTAAAAGTTTCTCTGTGCATTTGACAGACATTTCTCACAACCTTAACACAAGCCAGATTTATAAATTGAAAAAAGAAGGAAAAGGAAGGGTTGTATAAATCCACTGGTGTGTAAAAATATAAGGTTAAACATTAACTATGGCTTGATTATGCCTGACAAAAGGCATTACCATGCAGAAACACACAGAAAAACTATTAAACAGTTTAATATTCTTGTTTTTGGATTTTTATGTTTCAGTACATAAAAGCAAATATAGTACTAGGCGTGTTGCTTCAATTTATCGGAAATGTTGTGGTAGGTTTTCATGTGATGTTGAGAGTCAATTTAATGAATTAGGGACACCACCGAAACAAGATGTTGGTTACACCATTTCCCTATTGGGCAACTGACAATTAAAAAGCTCCCACTATATGCAAACACCAGTCTTCTTGAAAAGGTGGCCTTCTTTTAGAGAAAAGAAGCTTAAAAAAGCAACAAATTTCAAGGATTTAATTGCTTTGGGGTTTTTTGGGGAGGGGTTTTTTGGAAGCAGATATAAAAATGTAAAACCATCTCCGACACAACACGAAGCTTTGTGCTGCCGGCCACTAACTTACTGTTGCGGCACAGTGCCTTGCTAATCGGTACATTTGCAGAGCCTTAAGCTTTCTAAAGTAATATAAACACTCCGTTTGTGTCCAAAAAGAGGGGAAACCGTTGGCCGCTGCAGGCAAATTAAACACGTGCTGCACTCCTGGTTGAAACCACAACACAGGCACACAAAGGCCACAGAAAGCAATGCAATATTGTTGGACGTTGCTTTCAGACGCATAGCGTGCCAACAGCAAATAGGTGGGTGTTAGCAAGAATTAGATCAGCTGATCTGATAGCCTGAAGAGCGTATTTCATTAGGCTCATTTACTTTATCAGACCGTGGGCGTTAGAGAATAAATAGAGTTTTACTGTGAGGTCTTTGGGTTCTCTGGCTTAAAAAGCCTCTTTTTCTCTTTTATCAGTGGGCAGTGTTGACACCTAGCCTGTTAGGCTTTAATGCCGGATGAATGGAAATGTATCATACAAAAAAAAACAAAAAAAAAAATAGGGAAAGGGATAAGTAAAAATAAGCCAATAGACAGTCTAAAATCAAACGACTGGAAGTATGTCAAAGANGTCTAAATTAATGTTTTGATTGTTTATTCTATGTTACATGACTTTGTGTTTTTGTGTTTGTTATGATGTAAAGCACTTTGAAATGCCTTGCTGCTGAAACGTGCTATACAAATGAAATGTGATTGATTTGATTGATTGATACCTGTCAAATCACAGGAAGAACATGTGAACTCCTTGCAGAAAGACTGAAACCAGAACCTTCTTTCCGCAAGGCAACAGTCTGTTTCTTTGTTGTTTGTTGTTTTTTTTAATACGTGAAAAAAATACTAACAGCAAGAAGCATAATGTCATATCTTTTGTTTTACATATTTAAAACAAAACAAAAAAAAACTTAAACTAGCATGTGATAATTTGAACAGTTTTGTCTGCGAAATGTGAAACCCGCAGGAGAGATGATCAAAGAGTGTTAAATTAATGCTAAATATTTAACAGGCTCAGCAGTTACAAAGAGGGCAGCGACCTATCACGGCGGAGAGGAAATTACAGCTCACCCGTTGACGTGCGAGCAAATTCACACCTGACTGGAAATAAGGTAAAAAAAACAATTTTTAAAAAAAGTAAATTAAAAAAAGGAGATTTAACTCAATCTTTGAGGAAATACAGAACATTTTCACTCCTAACAGTTAAACGTATCTCTGATCTCTGGAGAGTTTATATTTAACTTTTTATATCATCATATAAAAAAGTCTTACAATCTATCAGTTTTAACATACTAACCCTTTTCTTGCATATTATATACTATAAAATATAGTAGTATTTTTAACACACTTCCCTGCCTTATGACTATTTAATAAACCACAGAAGAATATTTTTGTTTTGAAGTACATCAAATGCTGATTGGCTGACTTCCTTGAGATCAAAGTGAAATGGTAAAAACTGCCAGTTGCTGGTTTTTATTTACACACACATGCAGGTACATACAGCCTGGAGACATATTTGTACAAAGTACACAGATGAGCATTTGCACAAATCCCAGAATCGAACCTTCCAAAAAGCACCTGCTTCCGGACCTCTATCTCCGTCTCTCGGAATGATTTTTTTATTTTTTTTAAATCACTGATTCCCTCAATAAATGTGTGTCCAAATCTAACATCTGCATAATGATCAGCAAGTAACTTCACACAGTCCCCTGCTAGACAAAGTAGATAACTGCACCCTCAAAAAAAAAAAAAAAAAAGAAAAAAAGAAAACTAGATCCTTCCTCAGTTAAAGCTGTTCATAAAGACAAATGAAACTTAAAGCTGCAGGTTTCAGGGTTTCATGTCTTATTTTCTGTCAGTGACTCATAGACAATTCTGACTGTTGTTTGAAACCACAGGAAGGATGTGGACGTCTACTTTGCTGCTCATCTTAGATTTATGTAGCAATGCTCCAGCCTTGCTCCGCGTTCGCACATCGGATGGGGATGGTGAGGGTGGAGAGGGGGTGTGAGGGTGGGGCAAGAGGCGTGGGGATGGGGTCGATAATGTGGGTCAAGGCAGTTGATCGGATGGAGGCTGCGCAGAGAGACTCCAGATGTAAACACAACCAAATCCCTCATGTTCCTCTCTAATTAATCTCATTTGTGAAGCATCAAAGGTCAGATAAGCCGGTCACTACTGCCACTAATAACAGCAGAGGAGGAGTAAACAAATACAGGCCGCGGGCCAGATGCCTATCCCAAACGCTTGCAGCGTTTCCCACGGCGTTGTCTCGGATGTTTGGAAAACGGACCGCAACGCCGAGCTGACGAAGACGCCAGCTGACAATGTGACTCCCTTCCATCGCTTTACGAGAGTTTTCCAGGATTCCCTTGGCTGGGATAAATCTCGGCATCGCCCCACGCCTCGGATGCGAAAGATATCTTTATCTCTCTGTGAACCCATGGCCGCTTGGTTACTCAGATTAGCACCTGTTCTTCAACGTTGCGTGCTGGCTAAGCTAAATGAGTGTTCAGGTACATGCCAAAGAGAGAGACAGAGATACAGAGAGAGAGAGAGAGAGAGAGAGAGAGAGGAGTAAGCATGTGTGTGAGAAGGAAGGAGCCAACAGGATGCCAGTTGTTGGGTGTCATGTCAAACCAAGGCACCGGATGGTGGAGATTAAGCATACTCTGGAGATCACCGGGGTAAGGGGGCAAAACTTTTAGCACAGATGAAGCTTACAAATCCCCAAAGAGACTTCTCAGAAACGATGAAGGGAACTTTGTTTCACCCCATCGAGGCAGACACAGCAGGCGTTGAACTTTGCGGGACCTCGACTTTTCCTCCCCGTTCGCCCTTTTATCCTCCGTGCTCCGTGTCGCCACACGTAGACACGGTGGAGTTTTACCGAGGTTTCAGAAAGCTACGGTTTCAAAAATCTCTCGGATTTCTTCCGTCACACCATTCCCTACAGTTTGAAGCGTCAGAAAGCTTCGCTGAGAACAGAGTTTTCAGAGCTCATCAATTACTGTACTGGTCAAGTACAGTAATTGAGATGGGGGCCTACTGACCCCATGTGTGTGGAGTTGGTGGAGGACCCAAACACAAGCAGGAGGGAGGAGTGACACTTTTCTGGTGATTAATTAACTTAGTAAGCTGAAACACAGAGGAAAACTCCAGAAAACACGAGAACAAGCAAGAGAATCCAGTGAAGAGAAGTTGAAAACGGAGTGTATTAAACCTGGGGACAATGACTGCTGAAGCGAGGAACCTGTGAGTACAATTACCTTGATGAACTGAAAATGCACACACAGGGAAACACCGGGGTCAGAGGAACTAACTAAACACAGGTAAACAAAACCTAAACAGAGAGGCTAAACTATATTTTCAACTATATTTTCTTTATACTTGCAGAGAATGTCAAATTGGTTGTTTTGGGAATTTTTCTTGCCTTGTAAAATCCATACGGTCAAGTTGCTGATTCACGCTTACTAAGGAAGCAGTTTCAACAACGACACCTAGTAAGTTGTTTTATAGAGAAAAGCTATTACATCTTTACTACGCTGCCATTTATAGTTTTAAATCTCTGCGTTAATACCCTGATGCTGTGCTGTTTTCACTCAGCGTCATTGTGTTGTGAGAATCTCACACCAATCCTGAAAGTTTCGCTCTGAGAAAATTAAGAGGCGAATCTCACTCACAGCTGTTATTTCACTTGGAAAAAAAAAAAAAGTCTAATTTTCATCATCTGCGCCTTCAGTGTTTCCGTTAATAAAGCAGCATTCAAGGCCAGTGGCAACTGAATACGGTCTTCAGGGGCACATGAATATTTGAAGTTCACGGCGGAGCAACACGAGGAGCAGCAGGAGGAGCAAGTCGGCGTGTGGATCAGAAAACAAGACTCCAAATCAGCCCGCTTTCCACTTACATGTAGCAGAAGTAAACAAAGGCGCAGCGGTGATGTAAGCCAGAAAAACAGACTTTTCCTCTCATATTTATGAACCGTCTTGAACTCATGACTCATCCTTAGCGGCTTGGTAAAATGTTTATGCTGTGAAGTCTCTCTCAGGCATTCTAAAAGAAGGCCGCAAAGAGAGATGGAAAATGATGCCCTTACAGAATATTCTCCATAAAAATTCAAATAAAAAACCTTGAAATTAACTATTTTCATCAGTCGAAACACTCCGCGTCATCTTCTGTGCTCGCACACTACTTCCTGTGGGGGAACAAAAAGTTCTGAGCACCGCGACGCAAACTTTCGAGGCGCTCTTTACCTTGGAAGAAGCTTTTGACGCGGAGGTAGGAGACGGCGAGGCGCAGCACGGACAACTTGTCCAGCTTGGAGATGACGTCCGGCGGGAACGGCAACAGGCTGGCCAGGCGGTCCAGCTCGGCGTTGAGCCTGTCCCGGTGCCTCTTGGACGGGTTGCTCTTCTCGCTGGCAGACGACGGCTTCCTGTCGACGACGAGGCGGACGGGAACAAACGTCGAGACGTGAACGTTTGGGATCAGGCGGGTGCAAAAGACAAACTTAGGCTTGAGAAAACAGCCGACAAAAATTACGCTTTTGGTGAACTTTGCTTAAAACTTTTTTTTTTTTTTTTTTAAACTGACAGGTATCTATTTAAATATATACTTTATGTCAGGTTTTTAACATCACAGGAAAAAAAAAACACACCTGACACAAGTCAATCAGTTCAGATCCTGAAGCAAAAATGACTACTAACTTTGTCAATTTTTGAGCGAAATTTTTTTAAATCAAAGTTACTTTTAGGAAATAACGTGTGTTAAATGCAAACCTAGTCTTCATAACTCTCTTAGCATAAAAACAGGTTTATTTTTAATGACTCTTGCAGGGCAAGCACCGCAGGATGCAAACTAATGCAGAGAGTCAGGACTTGATCAAACCACACTACGCACAAGGAAGTCTTTCCTCTCAGCCTTAAATATATCATAAAACCACATTTATTTGTCTCTTTTGACAATAGGCTTTAGGGTTAGGTGAGTCAAAACTTTCTCGACAACTCCCCCCACCTCGTCCGTCGACTGGGCAGTTGAATAGGGAGTTGAAGGTAAGAAACAAGAATCTTGCATGATAAAACCCATTCTTGCAAGTGCTTTTCCAACAGTAAAGTTAGTGCGGGTAGACTGTGTGATTCTTCCCGGTATTATCTTGAACAATTTCCGTTGGTTTGACTGGAGCATAGAGGTATAAATTAAGATTTTTTTTTTTTTTTTTTTTTCACTTTACCAAAATGAAAAAAATAATAATAAAAAAAAAATCAAAGGCAACCACAAAAACAGCAGAATGCCAGCGTGCTTGTTTCATTTTTAGGAGCTGAAAAAAGTCCATGCAGAGAAGTGGTTTTGATGTGGCAAAGATTTCCTCTCAGATCAGCAGCAAAAGGCAGAGACAAGCATGAAAACTTTATAAATAATGCCACAGGGCGTTTTTTGGGGGGGGCAATTACCACTTCCCTCTTTATTAACTTATATAACAGTCATTACTATTCATTACATCCCTTAGGATCAAATACGAGAAGTCTGCATCACATAAAGTCACTAAAAATAAAAAAGCCAAAAAAAAAAAAAAAAAAAAAGTAATGTACCCACCATTCAGCCTCATTATCTTAAAAGCGTGAAGTCAAACTAAAATACTTGCAAAATCTACTCCAGGGTGATGACTTAATTCATAAGTAAGCCACAAAAAGTCCAAAAATAATTGTGCTTAAATGTGTCCAACCATCAATAATAATAATAATAATAATAATAATAATAATAATAATAATATCCACGCACTCGCGAGCACTTATCAAATGCATGCACAAGAGATCAAGCATTGCTCCTTAACTGTTTCTGGACGGGCTTCCTCCTCTTCCTGCCCGCGTACATGCAGTCTCCAGGTGGGATCATGGTCTCGCGCTCCGTGGAGGTAACAGGTGCGCTGCGGATCAGACACGGCAAGTTAAGAGCTGCTTTACGACGCGGCCGCAGGAAGACGCTTCCAGGACACGTGCAGGATGACAGCTTTCAAAAGCAGCAATGTTTTGACCATTATTGCGTTTCCAGAGGTCAAGCTTTGTGGGGGGGGGGGGGGGGGGGGGGGGGGGGGGGGGGGGGGGGGGGGGGGGGGGGGGGGGGGGGGGGGGGGGGGG
>CAEGAD010030273.1:0-27824 GCA_903067055.1 Poeciliopsis paucimaculata
ATATATAAACACACACACATATATGTGTGTGTGTTTGGGTTTATTTTGGAATTATGCATCTTCTTATATTTTGATGATCTATCTCTTGTGACATTTCCATGGATTTGTGAACTCTGGCCAATCCATTATAGAATTTCTCTAGTCAGCAAAAACATGTAGGTAAAATTAAAGGATTACTTTAAATCTAAATCTGCAGGTTTTAAATAGTTTTGGGCTTAACTGGATTATTTTTAAAAACTGAGATGTTAAGTCAGAAGAAGATTATTGATGTAGGAGGTATTGAAAAAGAAACTACTTTCTACAACATGTCGAGCCGTCTCTGCAGTTCAATCAGGCTGTGAGAGAGCAAGCGAGAGCAATACTTTGAGTAAGTACATAAAATGCTGACTGACATGGAATGTTTTTATCTTTTTGAGCCTTCCACATCTGCCATGCAACATGCTGAATTTAGAAATTGAGACATGCTTCTCACAACACACAAGGATTTGTTGCTGAAAACATTTTAAATGAGAACTCATTAATCATTTTGCTTTTAGATTAAAACATTTTTAAAACCCAGTCACATATGTGGACATAGGAATGAATGGCAAAATAAGTTCAATGATCTTCTTTCATAGTTCGACCAGAACCAGCATCACCATTCTCCGGTTTTCCAGAAACCATTGAATGGCCACAAAAATCTAATCAGTCCTAATAAAATCCTCTAAAAAACCGAGTTGTTGTTCGATAATTTGGAGAAAGTTATTTGACTACATTACAATAATTTGGAATTATTTAATAATTTATTCATCCTGCACGAAAAACTTATTTGTAGTATGGAAAACCTTCAATAAAGTTACTAATTTTTCTTTTAATACACGTTCTATCAAGCACACATTGAAGTCCAACAGTAAAGGAACTGTATAAGGTTTTGAGCTAAAGCTGAAACCAGGCCTTAGCTAGTTTGACATTGATTGTTAAACTTTATGTTAGAGAATGAAAAAAATCTTTACAATGAGGGCTTATTTGTAAGGAGCACTGTGGTCATCAATTTTTTTATATTGTAGGTTAGATTAAAATGTGAGGCCATCTGCCTTACAGCTGAGATTTGCTGGAAATCCGGTCATAAAATGAGACAATAATCCCAAACACCAAAGCAAATCCACAGCACAATAGAAAAAAATGCAAAGAATCACAGTAGTACAAAGGACCAGAGAAGATAAACAGGCTTAAGGATGATTAAAATCTAGTAAATTTCAATCAGCAGAAGCAATTCTGTAAAGAAGAGCGTCCTAGAATCACCACGGTGTCAGAGGGTAAAACAATTCATGACAAAGACGATTTCTTAAATTAATAAAGACTTATGAGATCACAAAATTCACTCACATTTTCATACACAAATAATATTAAATTTTCCCCCATTATTTATGGTAAATAATGACAATTATGACAGCTTCAGATACTGGTCACTTTGACCCCTCTTCATATATTTTGAAGTTTTTGACATTTTGTATCTGACTTTTCAGTTGAGAATTGGTGCCTAATAATTGAAAGTAATTTTCCATGTTCTGTCCAGTTAAGAAAGTTTTATTTTGTGTCACAACCTAACATAATTTATGAGTCAACTGGCCTGAATGGGGATCAGAGGAAAAATAATCAAATTAGGGTGCAGCACAAAATGTTCTGATAATAATATGAAGTTAAATTAAATTACAATGAGATTTAAGTATTTCGTGACAGAGCCTGTGAGAGCCTGTATTACTGTTCAAAGCTTGTGAATATTTGCTAAAAAACTAAACTTACAATATAAATATTAATTTGGAGTTTTTTAAATTAGGTTTTAATACAAGACAGTGTCTGACCAATGATTGACAAAATGTATTGAACATATTGCTTATATTCTTGATTTAAAATGTTTGCACAGTTACAAAAAACTTTTTTTAATTTTCCAGAGGAAAGCCTATTCTATTCTATTCTATTTTATTCTATTCTATTCCATGTTTACTGTTGTATTCCATAACTACTTACTTTGGCTTAAAACTCAGACAGAAAAGGATCAACAAAAGCCTTAGTTCCACACTCTACATCCAATAGCGAGAGCTGAAATGATCATCTGTGCTTAACACTTTAGCAACAAGTCACTGACAAGTGAGCTCAGTTTCATTATTTATCTCCTCATTATTGGGTACGACATATTAGCAGCTAGTAAACTATTTTTCCTCAAAATTGATGATTTTATCAAATTGATGATTACATCCTAATAAATCATAGCAGGGCGCAAAAACTGCACCCTACTATGAGGCAAAACTGGTTGAGGAACCGAACTACAAGTTTGAGGTTGCGACAATCCTGTTGATCAATCAAGTACAACACATGACAGCTACACTTGACAGGTTAGAAGATTTAAAAGTGTTTACAGCAGCACAATTTTGGGGCCCAAGATGAATCAATGCCTTAAAAGAGCCCAGCTAGTTTGGGAGTGTTATTAGGCATGCCGTCATAATATTATGCCTGGCTGGTCTAGACAAGCCAGCTAGTATTTTACATACCGTACTTAAAAAAGAGGAGCTGCAACAAAATTATAGCAATGCACACTAAAGACAATATAGTATTTTGAAAACAAAAGACAGCATGGTGAAATTTAATATAACAGTCAGTAACCAGCATCCTATCGGAAAAACTGGTGTAGTGAAAAGTCTGCAAAGAATCAATGCAAACAACAAACAAGTTTTTTTTCTTTTTGTTCCCAGTCCAATTCTAATTTTCAGTTCTATTCCTTTTGATTTTTTTCCCCCCCTCACCTGGTTTAAGGTACATTTCCAGTTGATTGTTTTCTGTTTAAAATATTAAAGATTCTGATACCTAATTTATTTTTAATGTATAATGCTGTTTTTAGACAGCTTTATGGATCTTCGGTGTGCCATATGTCTCAGCCATATGTGTACCTCCGTGGAAATGTAATCACACACTGGAGAGTCAGGCCTCATCTATTGTGTTTAATTGCTTGGTCCCAATAGCTGCTAAGATATGCAATAAACAACAACTATCCTGCTTGTGTGGCACTTCTGAAAAAAATAAAATAAAAATTCACAGTGCAAAAAGGCCAAGAAGTGTCTATCAGAATAAACTAGAATAAAGATATTTAGAGAGAATCCTGAGATGAAAACATAGCTTTTGCATCCAGTCAGCCATATCCAGAACTAGCAACTAAGTCTGAAAAAACATGACTGTTCAGACTGTGGATCAGGAGTATATCTCCAAAAAATGCTCTCAAGGCCAAATTGTCCTGAAAAAAGAGGAACCCATCGCTCAGTATATGCAAAGATAATAGATGAACATTAATTTAGTCAAATTAAGCTTTTACAAGAATTGACCTACTCAAATGCTAATGATGCAAAAAAGGGGGCATGTGGGAAAATATTTGAAAGATTCTGAAATAAGTTCAAGATCTTTTTTTTTTTTTTTTTTTTTTCAGTTATTCGACTGTAAAAGTAAAAATAACTTTCTCTGACACCCAGGTACTATTCCACTGGTGTCAGTAACAAAAACATTTAGGCATATTGTGATCATAAGAATGCAATAATTAACATGGAGAAAAACCGATGTGTTCCTAAGTGGATTACAAAGTACTGCAATGAAATAAAGCTTGGTTTCTGCAGAGTGTTCTGGTTAATGATGATCAGGTGGAACACCAACTGAAGTGCTGCTGCTTTGTTCACCATCTGCTAGAAATAAATGTCACATTAAGCAACATGAATAGAAACTTGTTTTTTTTCCATTCACACATTTTTTATTTTTCATCAACTCCATTATAACACTATTTTGGCCAAATCTTTACCTTTTATTTTCCAGACATTATTTTTTTTACTCACTGTAATAAAAGTACCTCAATTTGAATCAAATTGTATTTGAAGAATACAACAAATTCATTTTTTCAACTTCTTTTTTGCCTTATTCTCTGTTCCCATTTCCAAACACTTTGTGATCTTTAAAACCTGAAATGTAAGGGAAGGTATTTCCCCCTCATATAAGCATTGCACGTATTTCTTGAAACCTATCCTATAGAACTTGTTAGCTATTTCAGCTAAGTGTTTTTTTTTTTTGTTGTTGTTTTTTTTATGGTTTATACCTTTTAACCCTGGTATAAAATTGGTTGAAGTGAGTACATTTAGAGGAACAATTATTTTTAAACTGTCAGTTTCTAGTTTATTTCTTTCTTTCTTTCAGGAAGCCTTTGGATGTTTATTTGGAAGGGTGTAGGATACTTTCTCTCTAATTGTACTGTTAATATGTCATAATTTGTGTATCAACACAACACAGATGCATCTGGTGTCAAAGTATGTAAAAACAGCCACCTGCTCCTGTGTATCATTAGCTAAAATGCCGGGCAGGACAAAAATGAAAATTAACCTCCGGGATCCTTGTAGAGGTCGTCTCAGTCACAGCAGAGCAGCCTTAGCTTTAATGCATTTTACTATATCAATACAAAGAAGGTCAAAACTGGAGAAAAAGCACAATACAGCTACATACAGCTACCAAATAATCAATTTCTATGCAAAAAAAAAAAAAAAAAAAAAGATTATTGGTTAAATTACAGTTTTTTTCAATATGTAATATCTATGCAGCAATGCTGCTCCTGATCAGTGCAGGCCATATCACATTTCGCAGTGGGCAGCCATGACTCAGTGTAAGAGTTTGGCTCGAGTTCTACAGCTTGTTTTCCAGACTCACAGATGAACCTTTGGGCATGGCCTGCATGAAACATGATAATGGACACTCTGCTGAACTATATAGGTATATTGATTGGATGCTACATGACTGTAAAATGCTTGTCTTACAGTGTAATGTTGTCCTCTGCAGATGCTGATACATAACTGGCAGTGCAGTGCATAATGTCTTACTTTTAGGTGTAGCTTTCAATGGTGATTTATGAACACTTTGACTTCCTGATTAATTTTAGCAAATAATAAAAATAGACTTTTCAAAAGTAAGATTAAAGGAAAAAATAGAATTTGTGTGTCTTGACTTGTTTTTGATTTGACACATTATTAGGTACAAGATACTTTTTGTACCTCGTAGCTATTGCTTTCCTACACAATTCTGTTTGATTCTCATCTCCTCTCATTGCTCCCTCTGGGATTTGTCCCATTGAGTTTGATTTCTCTGGTTGAATATCATCCTGGCCAATCAGCAAAGTTGTGGATGATTGACATCTGTGCTGTTTTAGAATATTGATTTGGCTATATTGGGTTGTGGTTTGGCAATGGTGATGGAGAATCTATAAGGTTTCCCTACAGGTGAAATCAGAAGTTTACATACAGCAACTAAAATATATATTTTTTTTTATTACTGTCTGAAGTTAAATTAGAACAAACTTCTCTTGCTTTGGATTAATTTGAAATTATTTTCAAAGTACCAGAAAACAGAACAATAACATTTTTTAGAGATTTGTTTAGTAACTTTCTTTAAATTCAGAAGTTTACATACAGAATTATGTCTCTTTAAACAATGTGGGAAAGCACAGATAACCATGTCAAAACTTTGAAAAATTCTGATAGGTTAACCAATACATTTGATTTAAAAGAAGGCACATTTCTGGATGTGTTTTAAGGCTACACCTGGAATCCACAGTTTTATTTCTTAACATGTTTGAACAAAATCAGCCAAGAAATTAGGAATTGTGAAGCTGCACATGTCTGATTCATCCTTTATAACAATCTCCAGATACTTTGAGGTACCTTCATCTGTTCGAACAATTATGTGCAAGTATAGAAATGATGGGATGTTCAAACATCACACAGCTCAGAAAAGAGACGAGTTCTGCATCACACAGGTGAGTGGGTTTTAGTACAAAATGTGCAAATGTTGGATATATCTAACATTTCTGATTATTATTAAACTCAGCAAATAATAATTTATTTGCTACTTTATTGTACAAATGCATGTACATTAAAGTACATGCATTTGCTTAATAGACCCGAAATGGTTGAAGTTCTTAGGTTTGATGCATTTAATTACCTCACAAAAAATATTAGTTTTAATATTCGACCTGTCAATCACCTATCAGAGCTAATTTAGGAAAAATTGGTCAATTCTTTGCCTATTGTCAGTCAAGACTGTTACATTTTAATTAACGGTTTCTATTAACGTAGTTAATGGGAAAAAAAAAAATGTATATGTCTTTTTATTCTCTAAAGACTTATAAGCTTTCCTGATCTTATAATACTACATAAGAGCAGTAAAAAAAATTATTATTTTAAAAGGAATTTTAAAAAGATGGCCTCAGTTCTATCAGACTGCTCCAGGGTAGCTGAGGTAACGACCATCAGTGTGTGAATGTGTGTTTGAATGGATGAATGACTGAAGGTAGCTTGAAACACTTCGATGTCCTTTGGACTCGTTAAAGCACTATGCAGCTACAGATCAGTTTTATCTTTCAGATGCATCTGTCTAATCAACATTTCAATAAGTCAAGACTAATTGTTGTGTTTCTATCCTTTAGGTGACAAATAAACAACTCTGAGAACTCAGAGCTATATTTTGTTATCAGCTATGCACTTTACAAACTCTATCTAGTTGTGCTCTGACTGATGTGCTGGCCAGGCCAATCTGTCACCTTGTCCTATTTCCAGCTTGTCAAGTGATATCTGTAAAATTTTCCACTCTATGCACAAAAATGATGCAACCATGAAACTGCTGAGCCTTTCCACAAATCAAAATGAAACCTCTTCCCATCAACGTGTTAATCCTGAATAAGCATGGAAATATGTCTCATGCTAAAAGAAATTCCTACAACTGTCATTTAATGTGGCCTACGCAATAACTCACATCCAGGGAGAGCACAAACACATGCAGAGTAGGTTGCATCCTTCGTAGGGAGATATTATGTAAGACTCAAAGGTACCACTTTAGGTCAGCACCAGCTGTCTTCTCAACAGTATTTAATATATTTTGCATAAGGACCATATAACATTTGATCTTAAATAGTTTACGTCTACACGTTGAGTCTTCAGAGTGCCATGCAGCTGTGCACCGGGAGGCTGTCCATTAAAAGTTAATGGATTCACTTTCACAAAAGGACCTTAAAGCCACAGTTCTCAGCGCTCAGTCTCTGTGGTAAAAATAGAAACGCTGCAGAACGGACGGATGCAATTCACAGCCTTCCAAATATCTGTCGCACAACCTGGCTGCCTGTAGTAGGCCTAGTTTTTCCTGAAAATGAGGGAGCAACTGGCACAAATTCCCTCAGCTTTCCCAGACACAGTGATTAAATCTCTTGCACTTATAATTATTATTGTCCCCACATCACTGCCTGGATGCTGTCATATTACAGCAAAACCAAGCATTGCATAAGAGGTGGCACAGCGATTACCCTTAATCTGAACTGGAAGAAAAAAATGAAATGGTTTGGCATGCAACATGAGCAATTATCTGAGAAATACCTCTGGTTCTGCACAGTCGTTGCACTTTATTGCTGCCCCAATCAAGGCTGACATTAATGAAAGATCTGTTTGCTTAATAAAATCTTCCTCTGCGTAGAAAGAAAACATTAACAGATCTGATGTCCAGTTTGCACAAGACTGACTCTTGCAGACCACTTCATGTATTTATGCATGCGTGTAATTCTATGGAGCAAACTGGGCCACGGAGAGTGGACACCAACACAGTACAATGCCTGTTTTATGTTTCATTGTCCAGATAGTCAAATAAGGTCCACACACTCAAGTAAAATTAATAAGGAAGGTGGAAAGAAATTCAAGTGAGAATATTTTTTGTTATATAATGCTGTGGATATTTGGTTTATTTATCTCTCCAAAAGCTGATGATGGAGGGTTGTTTTCTTTTTTGTTAATGATCCGTATTCTGTCTGCCCTGCTTGTTTGTTCTTTTTGTTTGAGAAGAATTATTGTATAATCTGCTGCAGTGATTTATTGGTACAAATGAAACAATATTTGCAAATTTAATCCTCAAACCTTCTCAAAACTGTCATCAAAATCTGTCTCATGAGGTCTTGCATGAGGCAAATTTTTCCCCATGCTGCTAAGCAAAGTGGAGCTTAAGCATTAAAAATTATAATACAGTATTTAGAGTAATTGTCTCCCCTTTCCCTGCCTTATTTTTTCTGTGACAGCTTGTGACACTGTTTTGTCAACATGTGGGAGTAGTAGCTCATTTAGAGACAGATGATTTTTAGACTGGTATAAAAATCTACAGGAGATAAATTCCAACTGGAGAGTTGCTATTGAAACTTTTCAAAAATTATGAGCAGTCCACTTTCATTTCATGAATGGCTGCTGATTTGTGTGGCCCAGCGGGTGGTGTGATTCAACAGAATTCTAAGTAAGGACATGCTGTATCAGAGGACAGGCTGGAACACCCAACAGCATGTTGTTGACATTCCTCATATCAAATCTTCCATGTTTTCACCATGATTAATGCACAGTGAACTTTTGGTGTTCATAAAAATCCACCCTTTGCATCTTGGAGTGTCTGTCAGTCAAACATTTTGAGCCCCTATTCTTCTCTTTTTGATAAAGAGAAGAATTATTAGATGCTCCAACAAATAGCATGAATTTGTAGAATTTTATTATGCAAAGCATTGACAACCTTTCTAACAACAACACAGAAGGAAGGTTCTCTGGAAAGAAAACCAAAAAAATGACTGGATCAGTCTTTGACCTTTTATCACTTTTCCAGTTCAATCACATCTGAGCTAGCATATTCAAGAACTAGCATGTTTTCAAACAGATAAATATCACAACAGAGTTCCCAACAAGCATTTTCATACTGTAACAAATACCTTATATTGTCAGTTAAAAGCATAAACTTTTATATGTTATAGAATGATTGCATGTAATAGACAGAGTTGTGCATAATTATAATGTGAAAGAAATAGTATGTGTGGTTTTCAATGGTTTTTTTTTCTTTCTTTTTACTACTTTAAATCTAAAACGTGTGGCATGCATATCTATCCTCCCTGTCTCACAGGGCTTATGGCAAACGGCAAATGGAAATTTTAACAGGCTTTCATCTTTCAACTTTCACAGAAGGGCCAGGTAGATAAAATGCAACAGCTCTTATGGTTATTATAGTTGAGCTTTAGTAACTTTGTCTCTCTGCCATATTCTTTCAGCTTTTAGATGATGGTTAGAAACATGTTCACTGCCATATTAAATGTCTACCTTAGTTTAAGCTTATTCACAAACATCTGTAACCTGTCTGAGTGATCTTCACTGTGCTGTTTGTTCACTAACGCTCTTCAAAAATCTTTTGAAGCCTTCATAGAGCAGTTGGTTTTACTCTAAGTTACATGTCACACAGGTGGACTGTTTCTGATGCACTGGATTTTATTTTGGGCCATCTGAGAAAAGGGGGATGCAGCCCACACTTTTCAGATTTTTATTTGGGGAAAAAAGAGAGCAAGGTGTCCAGTTTTCCCTCCACTTCACAATTACGTGGTATTTTTGTGTTACTCCATGTATTAAAATTTATAGTTAACAATTTTTGTGATAAGTTTGAAGGGTAGGCTATAAATAATTCTGCTTGGCATTGGAAATAGATAAAGATTCAAACTCAAAAACTTGTTTCTTCTGTGTATTTCTATTCAACTTGTCAACAATGCCCACTCTATTCAAGAAATAACCTGAGGAGGAGAAAAAAACATGTCATATCTCGTTACATTTTTCCTGAACTTTCTGTTGTCAGCGACACAAATCAAACGTAGTAACTCCGGCCTTGTTGTGGAGGAGCGTGAAATGAAAGTAATGGCTTAACGCGGTTGAAATCAAATCCTCTTTAGAATCGTTTCACACGGGCGTCCTCAACACAAGACAAATCACTTTTCCTCAGCGCACACTGAACATTTCTGCCACGGTCACATCTGTGTCCTTACCGTTTTGAGCCGAGGCAAAGGGCAGCATCAAGTTGCCAAGAAGGACCACCGCCAGCATCACCGCGTTAGGATGCATCGTTAGGGCTCGATGAGGGTCTCTCGGTCGGACGAATGTAGGAGGAGAGATGGTGTAGGCTATTGATCACGAGATCTAAAAAGATGGGCCCAGCATTACACCGGGTTCTTTAAAAGCAGCCAGCCGAGGTGATTTTTTTTTAATTTTTTTAATCCCGTGGAGATGTCTCCCTGATTCAAACACCTTTTGGAGGGCAGCCGTGGGTGAAAGGTCCGGGACGAGGCCAACCGAGCTGATCTGCGGCCATAGGCGGCGAAGAAGCCTCGCTGGGATTGCGGGGAAGATGTCTTTGGATGTCAGAGAGATTGTCCACGGCGAGGATCCAAAGATTCAGAGATGCGCACACCGATGCGCATTTACGCTCCCACCGGTCACGGTTCGGTGATTAAGATGAAAGTAGCGCGCAAGCGATTCCCGACGGCGAGTGATGAAGCCGAAACATAAGTCTGTTATCAGCACCGGTCTATTTTTAATACCAACGGAGGAACAGATGCTGGTAGGGAACCAACGGCAGCGACGGAAAGCCGCGCGTGCCCAGTGCGCTCATGACTGGGAATGAACACACACACACGCATACACACACCAGCGGCACGCGCCTGCATCGCGCACGTATGCAAAGGCAAATGATGTTGTTTGTGAACTCCGACAGTCATATGGTTTTGTCACTTTTCTTCAGTTTTACATTTTATTTTATTAGTTTCAGGTGAAAGGATGTCTATCTCACTTTTTAAACTTCTATTTATTTTTGACGCTATTTTTTGCAATTTCCATACACGTTCTGAATAAAAGGCAACACATGCAGATGTGTAAGATAAAACAACCACAGAGCCTTAAAAATAATATCAAGAATGCAAATATATAATTAGTATTTGCTGAAGTCTGATTCAAACTTTTTTCATCATATTCTTTTTTTTTTTCTTTTTTTCTTTTTTTGATGAGGTTGTGAAGATACTCCACAGCTCCCCGATTGTGTAATTTGTAAATTATTTAATAGTTTACCTGGGTCCTCTCAAAATATGCATTCTAATTTCCTCCTCAAAATTAACATGGCTTCCTGTAATCCTCCTCAATCCCTAATCTGTGCTACTGCACGAGCGACCTCATGTGGCCAGTTGGGATAAACTCGAAAGTACCAGTAACTGTCCCTTATTGCAGTGTGTGCTTACGACTGTACTAATCTGTTTCAGTAAACAGACTGGAAGCATTTAAATACATAACCTAGTCATAACCCAATGATTTTATAACATAGTTCCTGTGCTGTCTGAAAAAAATCATTTTATATTATTATTTTCCAGGATGAGTAACAAGTATGACAAATAAAGTTTCAAAAATATTTAAATATTTCAGTGACTTTGTCATTTCATCCATCCATCCATATGTAGCCACCATAGGAATGCCTTCAATTAATCCATAATAATCCATTATGTACTAAAATTGTTCTAAAAAAAGGACTGAATATTTGAGTCTGGAAAATAATTGAATTTTGACTTGAATAATAGATTGGAACCCTGTAGTAAACCTTCCAATGTTTTCCCTTTTGCATGAAATAAATTCATTTCTTATGTTTTGTACATTTTGAAGCTTGATTTAAACATTTCTTTAGCTTAACTGTTTGCTTTTAAGTAAACAATCTCATCTTTAGGATGTTTATTTACCAAACTGTTGTAAAGTGCATGTGTGTACTCTACTGCAGAACAAACTTCCCTCCACTTTACAGCCCGCCCTCCAGTACTCTATAGGAGACCACATTTAAAATGAAACCCCACCTGAAATCTCCCAGAGACCAATCCGCTAGAGAAAGGTCAGCGCCAACGGCACACCCTCTGTTGTTCAAAGCCAATCAGAGTGGAAGGGCAGCATTTTGCCTGAGGGTAAAACTTACCCCTGGATGTGTTAATTACGCATCACTAAGCTGTTGCCAATGTGTTCACAACCGTGGACTATCTTTTGGGCTTTGTGCAGCAGTTGTCTTCATTCTTTAGTCAGTTTAGTATGGAAAGTAGACAACAATGGCTTACCAGGCTGAAAAATGAACTTAGCAACAGTCCGCTGGTATCCAATGTGGCTTTTGGGTTCATCCTCATGGGACTAGAGAAGCTCGTGGAGTTGGAGTTTGAGTGTCCTTGCAACCCTACGTGGAATGGAGCGTTTTCATCAGCATTCTTCATCATTCCTGCTGTCATGGCCTTCACCTTGATGCAGATCATCCAGGGATGCAGGTGCAACGTGTGGTGTAGGAAAATGGTTTCCCTCTCTAGTTTCGTTCCTGCTGTCGTTTGGCTGATCTTGTTGTTCCTGGATGGCCAGTACTTTGCCTGTGCTATGACAGACTGGGATGGAAGATTTGTCCTCGTTGACAAAGCAGCTCCACAGAAATGGTGTGAGCCAGTTACAGAGGGAGATGTCACCCCACAAGAATTAATGCTCCGCTCACAGCAGTTGTTTGTGTTTTCTCAGGTGAGTGGGATATGTTCAGTTGGCAGAGTATTCACTATGTGAGATATACTTGTTATCAAACGATGGAAGCTCGTTCATGTATGCGTTGACTAACCTTACTCTCCTCTGTCCAGGTAATAGGAATATTCCTCCTCATTTTCATCTGTGTGGGTCTGGTAGTGTATGTAATCAGAGAAAGCTGCCAACAAGAGGTAGAGATGCAAGATGCAGATGTGGCTGAGCTCACCGTGCTCAGGATGAGCTCTCTACGGACCAGAACATCATGAGTGGACCTTCCCTGTACTACACAGACACTTTGTAAATACCACAAAAAGACTTGATAGGAGTTTTTTTTAATCACCCCCAGGATATTTTGGGGCATTTAAAGATATTTGAAAATCTGTCTGAAAATTCTCCATCAGGTCAAATGTCAATGTTTCGACATTTACCAACTGGAATTCTCTTTGTTGTTTTTTTTTTTTTTTTTTTTTCTTTAAAAAAATCCTCAAAAGTAAATCTGAGTCAAATGATCACTGGTCACTGGTCATGTACACTGTTCAAAGAAATATTGTGTGTTTTTTGTATAAATATTAAGGAATGAATATATATAAATGTCCTCTCTTGCTGCTTCCTCACTTTGGTCACCACTGCAGCAATTTCATTCCTAATCGAGGTGTGGGTTAATATTTTTTAACTGTCTGCTGTTTTCTGTTTTCTTTGTTTTATTGCTATAGTTGAGATGAGACTACATATGTTTGATCAGGTAAAAATAAATAATAATATCAAACTGATCTAATTTCAGCGCCTTGCAAAAGTTTTCATACCCAGTAAACATTTTTACATTTTGTCACAAAGTGACTGCAACATTCAGTGTATTTCCTTTGGATTTTATACAGTGGGAACAAAGTAGCTTTGTTTTGTTCATTTCATAACAAAGCTACTTTGTTAAGATAGTAAGAAAGTAACAAACTGGCTTTCTTACTTTCTTAACATTCTAAATATGTATTTTCTTCATATTTACAAGGAAATACACTTCCTTCTAAATATGAAGTAGAAGTAAGAGAAAAAAACAACAACAAAAACTGAGAAGTTGACTGCACATTTGTATTCAGCTGACCTGATTGTTTCACATGCAGAATTAACTGCATCACTGTTTCTATTAGAAAAAACGTCTTCCAACAGAATAATGATGTTATATTCAACAGTTTTGGATATTGTTTTATCACTGAGCCTTCTCCAAGCTAACTTGTCTTGTGTGGTAATTGGTCTTCCTGATTATTGTTCTCTGACCAACCTCTGAGGTCTTTACTGAACTAACATTGAAATTAAGTTTCTCAAAGTCAGATTCTAATCAAGGCCACATATCAGGTGACCTGCACAAGTATCCATTTGGGGTGGTTTTTCTTCAGGTAATATAGTATTTGAGGCTCAATACAAATGCATACCACACTTCAAATAGATTTTTATTTATTTATTGTTTACTTTATTTACTCATACATCTGGTATACTTATTCACTTTACATTATTGTGGTAGTCCATGTTGACACAGAAAAATAAAATTCAGTACAATAATTGAAGTTTATAGTTGTGAATTCTGAATCACAATTAAAAGTACCTTTTCAAAACACTGTAATTATAAATCACAGAAAATGTTGGAAATAGATTTGTTAAAAACAATAACTGGTTTGTCTGTATACCCGCCCGCCAATAAGTTTGTTTTCTTAAACTGCTTCCTGGTTACAAGCATGAATAAAGTGAGAATAAATATCAAACTTTTCAAAAAATAATTATATATATATTTATATTGATATATATAATCATTTGAAATATTGATATATGTCAATTGTCAACACAGATTGCTTTGTAACATTTTATAAACTTTTCACCCATACATTTAATCTGTATTGTTTAATTCACTATTTTTTGTTTGATTTAACTATATTCCCTCATAAGGTATGTCCGCCAGGCAGCTAATAATGCTTTATCCTTTATTAATCTTTTATGCTAAAAAATAATAATAAAACTGTTCCTCTGAATTGAGATTCCTCTTCTACATATTACCTCTTAAAACTTTTGAGACACCGTTCCAAGTATGCCTAGCAAACAGTTGTAATCGATATAAAATCCATCCATCAATATCAATCCATTGTCTATAACCGCCTGTCCTTGAAAGGCAATTTGTATCATGTCAAACAGGCAAAATAACTAATTTCTAAAGAAATGGTTGAATTTTCTCCTTTATTTTTAGTATTAGGATGATTTTCCTAATGAAGTAAAATCCTCATATGTTTCAGTTATAGTTTGAATATAATTTACATTTTTCCTTCTAGAAGAACTGTGTTTTTATGGAGTATGTCTAAAAGTTCCAGCTTTTATTAGCAATAGTGTAATTGCATATTTAATATGTTATATGTAATTTTCATATTTCCAGAGTGCTTGACCAAATTGAAATAAGTGTTGTATCAATAGTGAAATTAAGAATACTATTGTTTGGAAGTTCACTTGTGCTTTCATTGAGCTGAAATTCTGTTGTTCTAATTATTTAGACTCATCAGATGCATCACTTTTTTGCAACAAAGCAAAGCACAATAATAAGTGTAGTCACAAGTTCCATGAAATATGCAGCAAACAGTCAAACCAGCTTTAAATTTGTAACTCATAGATTGTGCTTCCTTTGCTTTGTTGGTTGACGTTTGCAGATTAGAGGTCATCTGTGGCCTTGCAGAAGTTGTTTTTAGACATTCTGTTGCCTTCACCTTTTGACACAGAGGGGGATTTTAGTTTTTGGCAAATAAGCATAAAGCCACAATAGCGAACACACAGTTTCAATGAGAGATTGTGTTCACTCTTGTTTTGTTGGGCTATTCTATTACTGAAAAATTACCTATAGACTCACTTTTATGGATTTAAATGTTAAATTCTGCTTCACTGAGTTACAGCCTTACAATCTCTTGCACATTTTCAGCTCACTGGAAAAATAAGAACATTTTGTAAGCTTGTTTTCACATGCTACATTATTTTCTTTTGATTTTAAAACCTGTCGTGAGCTAGAATTCCTTTACCCAACACTTTATATTTCACTAATGCTGGTGTTTTTATTGGCAGTGTTGTCTGCATCGTCCCTAAACACAGCTGATGGGTCTTAGACTTCTCATAAAAACAGATGAAATACATTTTGTAGCAATGCCAAAAAAAAAATTAAATTCTATAAACAGTGTTCCACTGCAACATGCTATATAAAACATAACCAATATCTTTGAAATTAGCCCATCGGGATACAAAAATAAACTAGACAACTAAGAAAAACTCATTTAGGTGTTGAGGTCAGAAAAAAAACAGAAGCAGTTAAAATATTCACTCAAGGTTCTTTATTCAAAAGATAGTTCAGATAGAGAGGCTAATATTACTAACACCAGACCTGGTGTTCCCCCAACTCATTTAAATAATCTCAGTTTTACAAAAACACAAATAATCTACCAAATGGGTTTACAATTTGCAAATCTAAACTTTTATATAAATCTGTTGGTTCCCGTTTGATCACATTTCTTTTTTTTTCAATCTCGTTTCTTCTTGTTTTTCAGGCACAAATCCCACAGGCATTTTAGGAGAGCAGCAAAGACACCAAAAATAACCAGCACAGCTCCCCCTAAACACAGCATCACATCTACACAGTGGTAGGAATACCAGGGCAGCCTGTAGGACTCAGTTCTCATTTGAGCAGGTCCTCTGTTCCTCATGACAAACTCTATCCACCAGATAGCTTGGTCCAGTGGCTTCATTGGCTGATCTCTTTGCACTCTGGAGAGTCTCTGCATATTTATCCTGCAGGAGGGTTCAGTTAGAACTTCCTGTATCCCCTGCAAGAATGTGTCTTCGGTCATAGTAGAAATTTGAATATTCTTCCCATGCTTATCATGCTGGTCGAAAATCAAAGGAAGACCCAGTATAGGAACTCCATGATAAATCGCCTTCTTAATACCATTTGTTCCTCCGTGGGCCACAAACAATTTAATCTTAGGATGTCCTAGAAGGTCATTCTGTGGCATTCAGTCTACCACTAAAGTGTTGTTTCCCAGATTGTGTGGCCTGACGCCTTTATATTTCCAAATGACTTTTTGAGGTAATACCATTACATTTAGGACTTTCTGAATAAAATACATTTTTTTAGACATCTCTGTAACTAGTCATTGGAATATATGAGAGAGGAGAAAGTGCGATTGAAAAGTGGTCTTCACCCTGACTGGTCCATCTCACATTAAAAAATAGAGGTAGTTTGAGGTAATGACCAAGTATGACACCCATTGGTAAAACAGGATCTGTAAGGACAAGGTCATAGTTGGCATCTTGCATGGACTGTATCAGCTCTTTGGACTCAAAAATCTTTTCAAGACCTTTGGCCGATTTTATGTGGAACTCTAAGACCTTCTGTACTTGTTCCATTTCCAGTTTGATATGAGTCCAAACAGACTTCCCCTCCCTTTGGATTTTTAGCAGTTCTGTCACAAATGATTTTATGAAGTCTTCATCAAATCTGGACTCTGTGTCGGTATTAATTGAAGTATAGAATGGCGAAAATTCCTTGAAATACCAGCTGTCTGTCTGTCACACAACAAAAATCTGATGACCCCTTGAATGTAGTTTTTCAATGAGGACTTTCATGTTCACCCAGTGGCTCCCACCAACTGGGAGGACAAGTACTTTTCCACTACTTATCACCACTGGACAGGGCCAGAGCAGACTGATCCAGAACCAATACATTTTGTGTTCTAAAGCTGCAAAATAAACATTCAATAATTTAGCATATTTTTACCATACATGTATTTTTCAAATACAAACAATATATTGCATAAAAAAACAATGTGGGATTCAAAAAAGATGTTTAATAATTGTGACTGTAGCTATTTTTTGTTTCTGCTGATGTACGATCCCATATACAAAGGATTAACTTGTGTTGCTCAGAGGTCTTGATTATGCAAACTGTTGCCTGTAACTGATCTTCTACAGATCCACTAGAGCAAATCAGCAAAAATGAACACAAGAATACATGCAAAGACTAAAATAAAGGTTACCTGATGGACTGCTGGTGCAAATTTGTCTTTCAAGGACTATTCTTTTTTCAAGGTGTTGCCCATTCCAGGTTCAAACTGGAAACAGACTTTGCAACTGTATTTATGGGTTCGTAAATGTGTGATTGATAAGAGGGTACAAAGTTGACAGAGAGCAGTACATTGTGTCCATATAAGCCGTACATCACAGGAAAGCTTGATGCTGACAACTTCAGAGTTGCTCTTTGACATTTTTACAATAAATCAAAGTATTTGTAGAATGTTTTTCCATTTTTGATTTGTTTTCAGACTTAATGGATATCTTTTTCCATTAACAAATTAAATCAAAATTAATTTGTTAATTAATTTTGTCGTATTGTACGACATACTGAAAATGTAATCAGAGTGATGCTACAGAGGAATCTACATTTTCATCCGGAGTTGGAGTTTTTTGAGACTTTATCAGACTTACAGGAAATTACTGATGATCTATTGCTTAGAAGGATGTTGGAGAGTAAATTGCTTGGGAGCATTTTTGTGTAGACTGGATGTTTCCCCTCATGCATGAGTGCACTTTTCCCAGATTCCAGCTCTACAGTCAAAAGAACTGCATGTTACATTATCTGGCTACTAAGCTGTCCTTTGGTTTAAGTACAACCATAAGTAGTATGGTGTAAGGTTTAGAAAGCAGATGGGCTAATGAATAGCACCACCTACTGGACATTGAATACATCAGCAACTTCTTTAAACCAGAGTATTTCAGCAGTAAATTCAATGTTACAGTTTATTTTAAAAAAGCCTCCAGTCATTTTGAAATATAAACATTGTGCAACAGCTTAAACATATTGAGTCAAATAGCCAAGCTAAAAAACATAACTACACATTATTCAATGCAAACAGTGCAACAGGATGCAAGAGACTTAAAGTGAGTGAAAGGGTGCATACACTAATCAGGCATAATATTATGACCAAATGTCTAATACTTTGAACAACTGAAGGTATTTTGTGATGTTTAGCACAAAGCAGTTACCAGCTGTAAGGTGCACTGTTCTGTCTCAGTGTTTTAGATTTGTCCCAATTTAATCATGCACATTTAGCTTGGATATGGTAAATTTGGAGACTAAGTCAAAATCAAACTCATTGTGTTGCTCCTTTGACCCTTCCTGAATCACATGATCTGTTGCAGGACACATTATTCTGCTGAAAGAGACCACAGCCATCAGAAAATACCACGTTCACATTCTGAGTGGTCTGTGCCTGTGTCAACAAACTGCAATGAAATGTGTATTCTATCACTTTTCTATGAGTCCTTTGAAAATATTATCAATAATACATTGCATATTTGTAGTAAAAAGATGAAATTACAGTGAGATAAATGAGGAAATCTATCACAGTACCAGATTTTGCTCCGCTGAAAATTCGAACAAGAGATTCTTGTTAATGTTTATGGATTTAATAATATCTAATACACTGTTGCATTCTACAAATATGAATATTTTCAATTTGAGTATTTTTATTGCAAAAACAAACTAAAAGAAAAAGCATTAGCATTCCGGTGCCCTGAAGATTTATTTATTTTTCTGCAAACTTAGACTAATATAACAGCTCTATATCCGTCAGGGAAGGAAATTATTCATAATCCATTAACAGGTATTATTTAGGTTTAGTGGTGAGACTTAAGTTGACTTATCTTAAAAGTTCACTTGGTTTGTTTCATATGACAGCTGAAAAGGACCCAGTAGAACCAACAGTGAGTTGACATAATGTTATATGTGATCAGTGCCTCAGTCAATCAGATTTCACTTTTCTTTTACAACATAATTTGAAGCAGTGCCACAATAACCAAGAGAAAACTAAAAACGTTAGTGCAAAAATTGCTATTAAAAATAAAAGGACATCTACAGAGTAATAGATATACCAGGGCAGCCTATAAGACTCTGTTCTGAGGTGAGCAGCACCTTTGTGCCTCATGACAAACTCAATCCAGAAGATGGCTCGATCCAGTGGCCTTATCTGCTGATCTCTGTGTAGTCGGGAGAGTCTCTGCATGTTCATCCTGTAAGATGGCTCATCCAAGACTTCCTGAATAGTTTTCTGAAATATTTTCTCATTTATATCAGACACATCCAAAATCTTGGCAACTCCTTTAGCTCTGAGTCTGGAGAGATTGTCGGCTTGATCGAACACAAAGGGAATGCCCACCATTGGAACCCCATGATAAATAGCCTCATAAATTCCATTTGTTCCTCCATGACTTACAAAAAGTTTGATTTTTGGATGACCTAGGAGGTCGTTCTGAGGCATCCAGTCTATGATTAAAGTATTGTTTCCTAAAGAGGGAGGTTTGGCACCCTTATACCTCCAGATAACTTTCTGGGGTAAGTTAGCAAAACCAGCAGCAATTTCATCTGCCAGGTCATTTGGAAGCTCTCCAATTAAAGTCCCCAGAGACATGATGATAACTCCGTGCTCTCCAGAACTTTGCACAAACTTTTCCAGGAGTTCAGGAAGTGGTCTTGTAAGTTTACACTGGAACCCTCCCATATAGACAACATTTGGCATGGTGGGACGAGGGAACTCAAACACAAAGTCCACTCTCATGAGCCACAGATCTGCAGCTTGGAACAGAGAAAAGTAGTCCACATCTGGGCCAAAGTAGTGCTTAGCTAAAGGAGAGTAATGTGGTGCGACCACCTGCTTGTACAGATGCATCCTCATGTGGTAGAAAATCATGTTTTTCACCCTCTCAAAGAATGTCATTTGATCTGTAAGCTCTGATGGTGGAAGTGGGACGTAGGAAAGAGGAGAAGGTGCAACAGCAAAATGTGCTTCACCGTGAATAGTCCAGCGAGTGTTGAACACTATCGGCAGGCCAAGGTAGTGAGCCAAAAACACACCTCCTCCATTTGCAGGGTCAGTCAAAACTACGTCATACTTGGCTTCCTGGAGGATTTTTATTAACTCTTTATTTTCAAATATGTGCACAATCACCTCGCAGATCTTTCTGTGTAATTCAAAGAACTTGTCTTTCAACTCCATGTCTAAAGCGAAACGGGTCCATGCGGACCCATTGCTTCTTTTAATTCTAATGACCTCGGAGACAAAGAGACGGTAGAAATCCTCATTGCCACCAGAGTTGACATCCACCGTGATGGTTTCATATTGTGAAGCCGTCTCACTGATGTACCAGCTGTCTGCAGCCCGAATGACAGTCACAGAATGCCCTCGTGAATGCAGTTCCTCCACCAGCACCTTCATGTTCACCCAGTGGCTGCCATCATGTGGGAAAACCAGAACTTTTCCAGCAGATGCAAGTGAACTGATGGCATAGAAAAAGAAGACGACGATAGCCAGTGGACCAAACATCCTAAAATCTTCTGAAACTGGCATTATCTGAAAGGAAAGTGAAAAAGAAAAACAAAATCACATTACTGTTGGTATTCCAGGATATTTGAGCTCAATCACCCTGAAGTTAAGTTTCACTGACTGAATAGTCTCTTTATTTGTATGGGGAAGTTTCCGCTGGCAGCACTCACGTGTACATAGCACATGGGGAAAACTAGTTTTGTTTGGTGCCAAGAGCCCTGCAAGAGCTTGGCATATGTGGTGAGCGATGGCTGTGTTTTGCTGCCCTGTATGTCACCCTATACCTCTTTGCTCCTTTGCTTCACTGATGACCTTTGTCTGTTTGGGGCGTATGGCTGCTCTTGTTTGTGTCTGCCTGGGGCTGTGACCTTGGGGAGTCGTGTCCACCTGTCCTTTGCTGCTCTTGGGTGCCCAGTGTTGCAGCTTTTCTATCTTTCTCACCACTCTAACAGCTGGGCACCTCCAGGTGACAAACTCACTGACATACACCAGCTTTACACAAATGCACTTACATCAACATGTATGCTCACCTGCCACCACAAACAGGTTACTATTGGAGCAATGTGACCTATCTATATTGATGCTAAATGCACCCATAACCTAATAAAGTCAATCATGCAATTAGGATTTTATCCTTTTGGTAAAACTGGATACAGTCTAACAGTCTCTTTAAAGTGCTTGAAATACCAAGACAGAACACAGGAGAAATAAAATAATTCTGTAAGAGTTGTGAGCCAAGAAAAACAACAGTCAAAGTAAATAAATATGTCTGACCTATAAAAACCAGTTCAGCCATGGACTGTGTATGGAATAACATTTGCCTTTCCGTTGGTGACATCATGTGCAAGGTACTAGACACAGTTCCTTGTATTGTTGTTCTAAGAAACCTCTGAATGAAAACTAAAACCAAACTAAATTCAAGCTTCAAGAATGAAGCTTGAATTTTAAAACGTATAAACATATAAATGTATATGTTTTATTTTCAACTGTGTTCAACCTTTTATGTCACAATAGTTGTACTGTATTCATTTGCATGTCAAAACAGAAGAAATATATTAAAATGTATAAATGAAAAAAGCGAACCCTGAGAATGGAGCCAAAAGCTCCAAGAGTGATGACAGTTCATCTGAATTGCCAGACTAAGGCATCAGTGCTTAACACAATGGCCATGCAAGACAAAAGTAGTGACCGCAGTCTCCAGAGCCCAAATTCATAAATGGGATATTTATACGCTGATTTGTGCAGTGAGATAATGGTAGAACACTTAGTAAACTGTCACCCTATCAAGGGATTTAAAAGCGCTCTGTCACAAGCATGGAGCTTGTAATTGACTGCAATGGCCAAGTACCCCTTGTGATGAAAAAGGTCATTCAAAGCACTATTATTCTGATCTTATTCAGGTTGCAATTTCTTCTTCATTCAGACCAGAATGAAGAAATGTGGTTACTTTGATGACAACAGACATTAGGTCTGAAAAGTGTTTGTGAACAGAATAACTTGCATTGGGAGAATCATGCAGCTTTTGATTTTTCCACAAAATAAATCCATGAGGGTTTAACTTGTCTAACAAGCATGGACAAATGTTCCAAAATGTTAGCCAAAAGACACCATAACAAGCTTAAGTCAGAGTCCTAAGAAAGTTAGTTTTAGGAAGATATAAATGTGAAGCTGGAAAGAGAAGTTAAAATACAGACACTATCCTTCCAAATGGCTTGACCACACAGGAAAGAAAAAGTCTGCAGAGTTATAGGTTACATAAAGCATCTTTTTAATTTGCTAAACTTGATGCTCTCAAATTACTTTACTGTTATTCAACGGCACATTCAGAATATGCATTTGTAAATTTTGTTGCAAAGCTCCAAATTAAAACATAAAAATAAGTAGGAAGGAAGAAAGTATAAATATAAATATGTACAATAAAAAAATGTGAGTGGGAGTTGAGCAGTTTTATGCCTTGAAGTATGCAGCTGTTATGGAATCTGGTTGTTTTGCATTTGAAGCTGCTGTACGTTTTGCCAGAGGGCAAGGTTGGAAGGAAGTGAAGTTCCGATGATTCTCTTTGCTGTCCTCACCACATTTTAAATCAGAGGTGTTACACAATCCAAAACAGACAGAGACTCTTTGACTGTTCCCTCTGCTTGTAAACTCAACCCCTCAACTGCGGATTGTTTATTTTAAAATTAATTATCCCCTTAAAACAACCTATATATAAACTGGTCAGGATTTGTGGGAAAAAAAAGGATTTTCAACATTGGCCAAAAGAGCTTGCTGCAGATGTAAGAACTAAACAAGATTCTACAAGCTGTGAAGAGCTGAAGCCAGAAATACTTTAACATAACAATTCCCTGCCACTGTTAATCATTAACTGTATGTTGAGAGAATCCTGTTTTTCCTGGAAACATTAGTCACGGCAGAGCACTGGGACTGTGCTTTGTCATCTTGTTTTTACCCTGCTCTCAGTACTCATGCAGCATGACAGGAATGTTCTTCCACTAACACTACACAGCATGTCACATGAAAGACACCCATGAATGAGAGACCTAAGAAAGAACAGCTGCCGATGTTTAGTAGTCAGAAAAGAATTGTTTTGCATAGAAACAGTCAAAACACTCACCATAAATGTTCTGCAAAATGCAGAACAGAAAAACACACTGAGGTGTCTATTCTTTCATACTAACAACATGTAATTCAAGAAAAGATACAAACTTACTGTTGAATCTCTTGCAATGCTGCTTCAGTCTTGGCATGCGTCAGTGCTGTGAAGGACAACGTTCAGGTCTGGGGAAAAAAAAAAAAAAACAACTGCTTCCTGTGTCTTATCTGAGCATAAAGTCCCTGCCTTTTAAAGGGAAGCTCATTCAGACAGGAAAACCACAAGGCAGTAGGTAAACCTATACTAATAATTTTGATAGCATTTAATAAAACAGGACATTGCCAACAAATATGCAAAATATCTGAAAAATGAACAGAACTCACTCAGTATCTCTTAGAATGACAGACAGAAAAACAATGCAAACATGCCATGCCATGAATTCAAAAAGGATCTATTTAGACTCATTTGTAAGACAGGCATTATTCAAGCCCACTATAAAACATGACACCCACACAGACCTAGACACACCCTAAATAATGAAACTCCACCTCTTATGTTTATTGTACCAAAGTGAGTCATACTAATCCAAGTCCCACTAAGTAACTTAACTGTACTATATGTGGTCAGCTATACTGAGAGCCCTGCCTAATGAAATGTAAAAAGAATGTGCATAAAGTGGCTCAAGTTGTTGTTGAAAATCTTTGTTTCTGAATAAATGATTGAGTCATTTTTCCCTATCAAAAGCTTCCTGTTTTTAACACTACTCACAATAACAATAATCTGAAGAAAAACATGTTCAAACGGAAACAGAATCATTATGTTACATTCACCAGGCTCCTTTAGCAAATCTAAAAAGTTGCCTCTAGTTTTTTATTTTATTTAATTTGAGTAGAAAATGCATTCAAGACCTTATCAGAGTTTTACATTACACAGCAAGACATACTTCAGGTGTCGATTTCTGTTTTACTGATCATGACTTACCCTTCATAAAAATCCAATATTAAGTTTCTTAGAATATTTGAACATAAGAACTATTGAAACTGGATAATTTTTTTTTACATAAATGTTATGATATTGGCTACACAGTCATCAGGAGGACTACTGACAACAAGGTTATAGCAGATTGTTGCTTAGACCTGTAAAAGTAGGGTAGGCAACAATAGGCTATTGCTAAAGAAATTGGCTGTTCTCAAACTGTTGTATCCAAATAGTTGGAGATGGTGATTTCATTTTTCAGTTGGCTTTGACATCTGTTCAAAATGAGGCACCCTAATAGAAAATTTAACATATTTTATCCTTTACCCACTGTCACTACAATTAATATCTGTGCAGCCCACCCTTTAATTAACAGACTGGACGTATTATGCCTATACAGAGAGAAAAATACCAAAAATGTTCTCAAGATAAGCTTAGATCTTACAAGATAGTGTTTTGCACTTTGTGGTTATTCAGGTTTTTTAAACAGTGCAGTCCACCACTTCTAGACTTCTTAACAACCTGAGTGAAAGCAGCTGTGCAAGACAAAGTTTTGCAAAACAAACAGAAAATATAATTGCAACAAAGAGGAATCTTACTGAAAGTAACCATGAAAAGATGAAGGAAGATAAGGTAGTGTGCAAACACTGAGGCATTCTAACATTATCAATTTGTGGCCAAAAATATTACCTCAAAATATTACTCTCAGCTCCCTCAGTCTATGGTGTGAACCAAGAAAAATCTATAACTTTACGTTGACCAAACGTAATAACAGCTGACTGTCTGCAGCTCAAAGACAAAGCATTTCACACCTTCATCCTTTAACTACATATCCTTATTACCTGACAACCCATGAGTTGCCACTTGTTTGACTGGTTATGTGGTTTAGTAATCTTCACAAGTGAACACAAGATATATTGACCAAACTTCAGAATAGTCTGGTGTCAAATGTCTCAGTAGCTAGTCTGATTTATTGGACGGTCTGCTGTTGATACCCTTTGTATGAAGCAATCTCACTACAGCAGATGGACTGAGACACAACTTTTCATATTTTCACAATAAGAGTCTTAAACATACATGTGAACTTTGCCAACATCCTCTGGGAAAAAAATAACAAATGGCGGGTGTGTCATGATGCAGTACATCAGAAATCTGACACCTTATTTTTGGTCACGCAGCAGTTACATTTATTTTTTCATTCATTTGAGAGTTTTATTGGTCACATTCTAGTACAAATACTGTAATAAATTATAATATAGACTATTTTAACTAATCGTGCTCATATGTTGCTTATTTTTAAGACATATTGAAGATTGGATGAATTTTTACTAGGCAGGTCTTAATTCTTAAATGTTGTAAATGTTTTTTTATTTTGTTTTGTTTTTCTTTTGTCAGCAAGAGTAATGAAAATGTTTTCAATAAAGAAGAGGAAGATAATGTCCATTACCATTTACTTCTACACTCATTCAAATAAGTAAAAAATGGCTGAATTGATGCTAAAATTAAAAATGTGTGCATGATGGACAGGAACTCTAAAAATGTTAAATAGGGGACATTTCTTGAATCATTACTGACATTTTACTTTACATCTACACAGATATATGAACATGACTGTAGCTGGAAGCAAGAACAGTAATGCTCCTGTCTGGAGGAGGACTAAGATTATAGAGCAGTAAATAAATCAGGAAACCACGTGGGACTGAACTTTGAGGAGAGCAGTACATTTGTACCTTGTAACAAGCTTTGCCCAGCAGATGGCAGTATTGATTTGCTTCATTGTTTAATCTCTGTGCAGTCTGGAGAATCTGCATGTTCACCTGGTAGGACTGTTTGTTGAAGGCTTGTACAAATTTTTGGACATTGTCATCATTGTACAGTATGTTCAGTGTAAGATGATTAGGTCCTTCTCTGGCATGTGACCAGAGCCGATTGCCAAATTAATTGAAGAACAAGGGTAAATTCACTATTCAGACTTCATGCCGCAGGACCTCTTATACTCCCAGTTTTTCTCTGTGATCCACAGATACTTTTATCTTTGGGTATCCATCCATCAGGTCGGAAGGGGTGCCTAGAGAGGTGGGAAGGGGTGCTGGTGCCTATCTCCAGCTAATGTTCTGGGTGAGAGGCAGGGTCACCTGGACAGGTCACCAGTCTGTCGCAGGGCAACATAGACAGGATAAACAACCATGCACACACTCACACCTAGGGAGAATTTAGAGAGACCAATTAACCTCACAGTGATGTTTTTGGACTATGGGAGGAAGCCGGAGTACCCGGTGAGTCTTTGGGTTTCCCAAAAGGTCTTTTTGTGAAATCCAGTCAACTAGTAAAATGTTATGTAGCGTGAACAATGTGGTGCATCTGTAGCTCCAAATGACTTTGTGTGGCAATACATCAATGAATCTTGTCATTTTCCTTACTGCGACTAACTTAATGTGCATGGTATAATACTTGTCCAAACCACAAATATTAAGTTCATCCTAATTTCAGTCTACAGTTACAAGCACAAAGAGTCTAGCTTCATAGAATGCAGAGGTGAATAGCTCATGCTCTTTACCCCAGTGAATGCTACTAAGTTTTGATAACGTGTGAAAGGAACATAGATAGTAAGCTTACTCATTGACAGCAAATGTAGGTGCAGTTTATTAAATGTGTCTATTTTCACCATTTCAAGACAACATATTTACCAGCTTCTCCAGTCACTTGGTATTTATAGACAGAATTAACATATTAGCAATTGCCACTACAGTTTTATAAAATGAGTGCAACATTATCACTAACACTAAAGGTCCTCAGACATTTTTCCATTTATATGAAAGACATGGTGTTCTGTTTCTATATGTATTTCAAAAAATGAATGCAAAATAAGGACACAACCTTATTGAAGAGTGATTTATTCATGCAACTCTATTTACTAAGTGAAACAAATTAGAAAAATTACACAGATTGAAGTTGCAATGTCTTCATTTTTCTTCATTGTGATTATTTTCAATGACAGCTAAAGAAAACATAACACTTATAGTAGAAAGTATGACAACAACCTGCCTAACAATTATTATTCTAACTGGTTCTTTCAGTCTGACAAAAGAGCCTTATCAGAATATTCTAAAAACTGAGTTAGCAAAGTTACTGATTTAAATAATTTAATTTGAGAGTTTGTAAATGGAACATTGTCAAGTTTTTTATGTCATTCCCAGATGCAACTCTGAGGATGACTTCTTTTAATTGTGTCCTCCTGCAATTTATAATATTCTGCACAAGAGTGGGACAGATTAAATATGTTTTAAATAATTTATTAGTTTACTATCGGGATTAAAATACAAACATCTATTTATTTGTATAAAATCTTCTAAAACAGTACTCTACTTCCAATAACAAAGTTCAGAATATTCCTCTAAATTAAGAAAACAATTGCTTTGATCAATAAACATGCTTTTACTCACAGGCAATATCTTTACACAT
>CAEGAD010030287.1:0-13480 GCA_903067055.1 Poeciliopsis paucimaculata
ATTATGTCATTATCATTGTATCACTTAAAAACGCTCTCAAAACAGCAACGTTATCGTTTATCACAATAACTTCTGGGACAATTTATCGTCCAGCAAAATTTGTTATTGTGACAGGCCGAGAGTGGTTGCCTCATTCTTTACAATATTTTTAGCCTTCACTCAAATAGTCAAATGGGATTTGTTTTTGTCATTTGAATACTAAATTCAACAAAGTCGGTGATATGGTGGAGTGTGCGGGTCCCACATTCGGTGTGCAAGCCCCATGATATGTAGTGGCCAGGTTATGTCATCAAACAGCAAAGATAACAAGAGTGAAAGCATGTCGAACGACGAGCCACAAAACTTAAAACTACATGTTGATTTGATCGTCGGTTCGACGAGGATTCGTTCATTCCACTTGAATGCCTCATGGAGATGTGTGTGCTCGGCTCTGAAGCCTCTGCCTCATTCGTTCCTCTCAAATCGGTGATCGGCTGAATATTTAATAGTGACACAACGCCTCGTTGCATCCTGTAAAAGCTGTGGGACTGTTAATTAGGGTGAGTGCTCAGCAGGCTGTGCGCTGGAAATGTGGCCAGACGGTACAGCTTTCAATTCACAAGAGCAACCCTAACCGTCCACCAGCCAGCCAGTCACCTACCAGACAGTCGGCCCTCATCCAAACACATCTCTCACAATCTGCCACCACAGTGTAATCATAACTAACTTTAGGTTGTACATTAAAGTTTTCATACTGAATGTAGTGAGTAAATGTTAGGAAAATAGTGACAGGCTACATACATATGATACCATTAAAGCTAACCTTCGCACACACTAGTGTTTGCATATTATGTGGAGTATGTTACTGGAGATCGATGTGCAAACTACAGCTTTCTCGCTAATTTTGGCTTTAACACTAACTCAGTGTTAGTGAACATGCTAGCGATAGCAATAAAGCTGACCTTGCTGCGTCAGCTGAATTTAGCTTGTACACTGCTATTTACATTCTGGAAGGAATGAGTCAGTGTGGTAGTCAGATTTCCTCACGCTAACAGCGATACATCTATTTATAGCATTGTAGCTGACCGTAGCATCTTAGCTAATTTTAACACATTAATGCTTGCACACCAAATGGAGTAAGTCAGTGACACAATGACACAAGCTATGTACAACATTTTAGCTAACTTTAGCATTTTGACTAATTCTGCATATTTTCAGGAGATGCAACAAACAGAAATAAAAACTATCAGGTATTTTAAGCTGCTTAGGCTTTCACACTTTAACCTGAAGTTCACAAAACCTTTCTCAGCATCAGAATCCCTGATTTGGATCTGGCAGACACTTTTACTGGGCCTCTTTTAAATTTCTTCAAAAATTTCAAGTTACTTCCTAAAGCTCTATTTCAGTCAACCTAGAAGTGGCTAGAAAGTAGTAGCTTCCCGCAAAGGTTGTACCCCAACAGTTCCCTGTATGTCTTCATCTGAGAAAAAAAAACTAAACAACCATCAAGAGTCTTTGGACCATCTTTCCAACCTAAATTATTTTTTAACTGAATCTGTAATTCTCAAATGTGTCCTTAACCTCCTATTGTTTGTAGCACACTCCATTTTACATCCTAAACAGGTTTTGAACAAAAAAAAAGAAGAAAAAAAGCAACGAAAAGACCGGTGGGTTATTTGCAGGCTGTGAAAACGGAGGCGATCGCAGCAGCAGGCCGAGAGACATAAATAGGGAGAGTCGTTCATTTGCATCCAGCGTCACACACTCTGACAGCCACCCCTCACCCACCACTCAGTCCTGACTGTGAAGCCACATCCAAGTGGGCTGGAATCCCTCTGTTTACGCTGCTAAAAATAGATTTCACACACTGAGATGACGTGGCTCCCCCACCCTCGTTCCCTACCCATCATGCCCTCTTCCCTGTTATCGGTATGCAGCTCTCAGCCGGCCTACATGCCAACTCTCCTCAGATCCATACATCTAAAAGAGAGAGATGGATGGATATATGAAAAAAAGGGAAGTCAATCAATACTATGACTCATTCTTTCTATGGCAACCACTTCCTGACAGCATTCATTGGAGCAAACCCAATCATTTCAGCTCAATAATCAGCTCCATCTTCGACCACTCTGCCTCGCACATCTGTGTGACTCCTTCATGCAGAAGAGGAGAGAATACTGCACTTCTCAAACCATCTGACTGAACAAGAGAACAACAGCTTCAAAAGCCCTCGCCAAGTTACGTCTGATGCTTCAATATTTGCATTTGCCTTGCACTACATCATGTACACACGCCAGCTTCAGGGCCAAAAACGAGCATAAGTACTGATGACTCAGCCTGCACACCAGGGCGTACGCTATCGGCAGTTCTAATGGGAAAAGTTCCTTGCATGGGCTTTTTTTGACAGAGTGAAAAGAAATGAAGGATGTGTCTCGTTTTTCCAGCGGTAGCTTGGATGGGATTCTCCCAGGCTGTCAGGGAAAAGCCCTGCTATTCCAGCTACAGATGATGCAGAGGAAAAGGGCGTGGTTCATATTAGACACATTCAGGAGCTTAACTTGTACAAGAACAAGAGTGGTGAGCAATTACAGCCGCCTTGATGACAATGCCATAGCCTTACATCTGTAGCCATTCTTATTTGCAGTATCAGGTTGGATGGAGGCGTCTGGTCATTTTCAGATCTCTCCAAGAGGCGTTCAATCAGATTCAAGTCTGGACTTTGGTTTGGCCACTCCTTTGAGATCTCAGGCCATGAGTGTTGGGTTGTTGTCTTTTTGACAAATTAACCATTGGAGCAGGTTTTTTATCCAGGATGTCTTTGTATAGTGACTAGTCTGTCAGTATCTGCTGCAGCAAAACATCCGCATAGCCCGATGCTGTCAGAGAAAGGCCACTGCTTCAGAGAAGCAGAAACGTTTCTGGAGCCTTTCCCAAATTTGTGCCTCAACACAATCCTGTCCCAGAAGTCCACAGAAAAATCCCTTCATGTCCTGCTAACCTGCATTGCCAGCTATATAGACAGGTGTGTGTGTTTCCCAATCAAGTCCAATCACCTCAATTTACCACAGGTGGACTCTAGTTTGGAATGAAATGCTCAACCTAAAAAGCAACATTTTTAAAATACAGCTATTTATTACAAAAACTCTGACGTTTAGGCGGAATTATTCCGTTCTTCGTCCACTTCTATTGGCTTCTCTGTTTCACTATCTACATTAGGGTTAATCTTCTGCTGAACGGTTCATGGACCACAAGACGTGGTCTACGAACCATCTGAAAATTTCTGTGATTCCTAACACTTTGCTGGGAATTAGGGCTTTTAGGGCTTTCCAAGTATCGTGTGTGTTTCCTGGAACATTTTGGCTTCTCCAAAGTGTCTTCCTGAATAAGTTAAGAAGCCGTGTCGAATTACACAAACAGCTTCTGCTGCCTTTTCACCTTTAGATTTTAGTAGCTTTAATGGCAGGAGTGTGCAAGGGTCAGAGGAAGCGACATGTTTCTAAGCAGTGAGTAAAACCGAAAAATAGTTCTATGATTGATTTATGAAGTAAATGTTTTCTAACATAGTTGCACAATAAATGCATCCGGGAAGCAAACACAGTGCATCCTAAAATTGATTCATTTCTCTTTTTTTTTTTTTTTTCCCTAAACCATTTCAAACCCTTTGGTATGAAACTGAGCTCAGGTGGATCCTGTTTCCACCGCATCATGAAGTCAAATGAAGACTTTAGAAACTGGATTGCGTCAAGGCACAAATCTGGGGGAAAGACGCAGAAATACAGAAGATGTTGAACGTCCAAAAAAAATACATGGTCTTTACTATTAATAGTTAGTAAAAGTTTTAAATCACTGGAACCGTCCCTGGATCAGGATGCTAGACCAAATTTTGGGTCTTGGCCAAAGAGGTGACAAAGAACCCAATAGTCACTAAAGTGGAGCTCCAACGTTCTCCTGTGGAGACAGAAGCACCTTGAAGGCTGACAATTGCTAATGTAGTCCAACTACCAGTAGAGTGGTCAGATGGATCTGATGGTCAACTTGAATTTTGCAGAAACGCATCTCAGAAAAGGATCCCCAACTCCTGTCGTGCAACCGTTATGTGCGTCGTCAAATGACTGCGGTATCTCCTCAACATGTCTTTACACTTTGCACTAATTAATAATTCATTATATTCAAATGTAACGACACACTGATTCGTCTAAAAAGTTGCAGAACAAGAGCTCCCTGTGAACTGGAGTTAACAGACACCTGCCTTAGAGATGGTGAGATTAGTAGAGACAAAATTCTTTGCTCAGAGAAACAAAATCAGTGGGGGTGGGGGGCTGCCGGAAAGGCAGTTCGTCCAGGGCGCCAAACAGGCTAAGACCGCCTCTGATAGTGGCACTAGTGAAAAACACCCATCAGATGATTATACAGTTTGACTCATTTTTCCAACACACAGAAAGATAACAAACGAGTAGCTTCAGTCGCAGTGTGAACGTCTTCTGGTGGTCCAATCAGAGCCCAGACGTACATTCAATAGATCATCCATGTAGAGACCTGGAAGTGGGATTCAACCACAGAAATAGCTGAGTCTACACATCTCAGCTAGAACTTTAGTTTTCCGACACTTAAAACAAATCAAGGCCAGATTAAAGCATATAATGTGGTAAACACCCTGCACTATTCAGCTGAAAAGAAAAAAAAACAAAAAAAACATTTAAATGGTTCAGAAGAAGCATGCCAGATCCAGACACCTGGGCACTATTATGACCAAAGCAACAACAAAAAAATAAATCCTCAACCACTAAAGTAAAACCTTCAAAGTTGCAGACAAAAGCCCCACAAGAGGCGCTGAAACATCTCCTTATATCCAGATCCGCAGCAGTGCGGTCATCTGCAGCTGCAGGTCAGCCAGATTTCTGAACTCTCCACCGGTCAGCCGCTTTGTTGTGCTCACCATGTGACCAACGCTGCCACAGATAAACGCCCAACCACTGAACAGCAGCGTCCGCATTGTGCTGCTAATCAAAGAGAGCCAGCGGAGGCTGAGAAGCAGTGAAAAGGGCTCTGTCAAAGTAAGACCGCCGACCTACAGGAAGCTCCTCAGCCGGCCACGTCGAGAGGACAAACCTGCTGCCAGGTGATGTTTGTCTCCAGGAGTGGAAGTTGCGCATCCCGCCGCTGCCCTCCGCCTCCCCGGTCAGTGTCCGCCTGTCGGAGGCCTCGTCGCGGCCTCACCGTCTCCTCCAGCGCGGCGCCCCGCTGCTTCGTCCGGGTCTCCGCCTCGGCGCTGCGCCCGAAGAACCGGCCGAAGAAGAGAACAACCTGATGTTTACACCGTCACGGCAAAACGCAGGACCTGCCGCCTCCTGTGAGAGAAGGGAAGAGCGCCCCCTGCTGACACACGGGCGCATGTCTGTGAATCCTTCCTGCTGTGTAAAAACATTCTGTACATTTAATATACAGTAATATTAGCCAATATAATAAAATAATAAATATACTACTAGATTAACAGTTGGTCTAAGTAGATATTGTGAAGAAAAAAAACATTTATTTTTCAAATGGATATATTAAAAAAAGTTTGTTAGCACAGGAACTTTATTTAGAAATGTTTTTGAGGAATACATTTTCATAAGTGTTACTTTACTTTATTAATGTGGTTTAATTAATGTGGCCTGACTTCAGGCCAATTAAATCAACAATCTGCTCAGTGCATGTTAAAAGATAAAATATTCCCTTTTAATTTTTTTTTGTTTTGATTCATTTCTGTCCTGTACTCCCATGAAGAAACTCTGCTTTGCAAAGTAGCCAATAATGGAGTATAATGTACTCGCTATTCATTGCTAAAGTAAATCTCTGTGGGTCACCGGGCCCCGGTTGGATCTAGATTCTCCCATGCCTCGACCTGGAGACGGCGCTTTGACAATAGCAATGCATCATTCTGAGCTTCTAAACAAACTGAGAGCTAACTCCACTTCTATAAAAGAAGTTTATTGTGCAATAGCATTACAGGTCCATTGGAAACATGGCACTGAAGGAAATGGACATGGAGGAAAGGAAACAGTGCAAGGACTCCATGCACAGTGGAAACAGATGGAGAATCTGAGTGAAAAGGTAGGATGCTGGTTTGACTGATTGGTTGATCTGCTGCTGCAGAAATGAAGTCATTCAGGAAATAAACAACAACAAAAGAAAAGGTTTTTCATTCAAGTAAACACAGATTTCCTTCAAGTTCAAAAAGTTTGGCCCAAAGCAAAATGTACAGACAATTAAGGAAAAAAAACAACTGATATGTAAAAACATAAATGTAATGTCAAATAATTGTACAATTATCAACAATTTTAAAAAAAAAAAGGCAGTGATGTTTCGTGCATGAATGTGTCTTCACATCTTAACCCTTAAACTCAAGCTAATTTTAAAATCTCTTCTTCATTGTGGTAAAACATCACATTATTATTATTTTTGTTCCTTGTGACTAAAAAAGTAAATGACTTTACAAATCTGTGCTTTACGAAAAAATAAAATATATTCCAAAAAAATGCTCCAATATTTTCCCGACACGTAAAAAAATATCCCAGAGTACTGTTCGATCGTACGTATAAAAACATGGTGAGCGTGTTCGATGTACAGATGAGATCATGGCAAGGCGATTCTTCAGAAGACAATCAGTGCCGAGACACCGAGCGGTGTCAAGAGGTCGGAGGTCGCTATGTGTGGGCAGAAGAGCGGAGGACATGGAATCGCTTCAAAGTCATCCGGATGGATCCCAGCTCGCGGTTCAGTCTCTCCAGACGATTCTCTAAGGCGACCTGATAGAAGAAAACAGCAGAATATCTGAACAACTTCTAACCATAAAGGAAAACAGTGAACATTGTCTGTTCAGTCTTGTCACAACAACACATTTTGCTGAACGATAAATTGTTCCAGGAATGCGACTAAAATAATACAATAGATCTAATATTGTCAGGTTTCACCTTTAGTGTCAATAGAGAGTTTCTCCAGGTTTCAACAACTCGGATTTAAGATTTTTTTTAACACTTTGAAATTAAGACCTGTCTCCACAGATATGGGGGTGGAAACGTGCGTGGGTGACATCATGCTGCAGGGGGTCTATAGTTTAAAATAACATTTGACGCTCATTTAAGAATATCGTGATATATATCGTGTATCGTGATATAGCAAAAATATATTGAGATATTAGATTTTTCTCATATCCCCCAGTCTGAGGTTGACTCAGAATTTTGCCTGACAGAAAAGAACCGCGACAAAAAAACCCAACAAAAAATACATTGAATATGTGGGATTAAATAGTCCTGTCAATACAAAATTTAAGACTTATAACATATTCAAGGCCAACTTAGTTTTTAAAAATGAATATTAGACATTTTTAGGCATTAACTCAGAAACATGACCATTTTAAGCAGACATGGATACCCAATTTACCAATTCTCAGAATAAATAAATTAAATTTAACATATCTTGAGAGTGGCAATATATTTTATTATTGTGACTGTAAGATTTTATGACACATTTAATATTGTGTATAACGTTGCATAATACTGATGATTAAATTGTTCTTATTGGATTCTCAGTCTTATCCATATGCTTGAGCAAGAAAACCCTTCAGTGAAATATTTCACTTACTGTTTCTCAACATAGTTTCTCATGTCATTTTTAATATAATAAAACAGGAAATGAACTTTGTTTTGAAATGACCGATCAGGAGTAATCAGTTTATAATTGTTTTCTGGTATCTCACCTCATCTAATCGGGTCTGTAGACTCACTCTGCCACCTGCTCCAGGCATCCTGCTCAAAGCTGCTTCAATCTGCGCACACACACACACACACACACACACACGGAGATAAAGCAGTGAACACGCTGAAACTCATTAGATCAGAATAAAGACAGGAGGAGGGATTGAAATGAGCGACCCTATAAACCTCTTATGTAACCGGCTGAACGTGTGGTCAGAGCTGCACCTTTAAATTGATCCTTCTGACATTAAAAAATAAAGACACTAAGATGCATCAGACTCTCCAACACACCTGCAGTTTCTCCTGTGTCAGCTCATCAAACAGTCTTTCAGCCTCAGTCAGTGACTGGGTTCTGTCCGGGGCCAGCAGCAGAGCCGGGTCCACGGTGGGGTCCGGCTGCTCAGGGCCGCCACCGTCTCTCTGCTGCTCCCAGCCCAGCTGGGCGCTTCTGTCCAGTGGCTCCATGCGGCCGCAGGGCTCCGGCTCCTGATGCTCTGAGAAAGAAAGAAAAAAAAAAGAAACAACAGAAGAAGAATCAGACACTAATATTAGGGTTTCAGAAAGTTCGGAGTTCCAAATGATTACAGGTTTTGTTTCTCAAACAAGGAGTAAAATCAAAAATAACTTAGATAAATAAACATGCCCAGAATACAATAATAGAAAAGAACAATAAAAGCACTAAGCCTGTGTGTCCCAGCCATCAGGGCTTTCAGGATTTTGTGCGTTACCTTTCTCTTCTGCTGATGTGAAGTGGAGTCTCTTCCTGGGACTGCTGCTGTGGAATGAGTGCCGTCTCCTGTCGGCGTGTCCGTCGCTGTGTGGACAGACCAAAACCAGACAGTTTCAGTGAGTGTCTAAACCCACCTTTACTGTCAGACAGGAACAGAATGCCAACAGTAGTTATAGCCATTTCATGATAACTTATTTGTGGACTAACCAGACAAAATGTTAAAAAGGGCAGCAGTTAAATATCTTCTGGTCAAATGCAACATCCCAGGCTTTATGTAATGAAACCAACTGTTTTTGGGTTGGAATGAAGAAATGACAAAACAGCATCTTTTGCTAACTTGTTTATTTTAAATGTCGCTATAAACCCGAACTGCTCTTTACATTAAATAAAGTTCCTCAAAAAGCTAAAATTAAACTGCAGCTGTCTTTCTTTTCCTGTCATATCGTGACGTTGCACTCTTTCTGCTGTCCTCTACAGACCCCTACAGGTCACAGTGGTAATAGATTTGAAACAAAAAAAGAACTGCCTGCAGGATGTTTCATTTCTCACCTTTGGATCAGGTGCTCCTCTCTTGGCATTAGGTGGCCAAAAGCAGTGGAGTAGTTCTCAGTGGGGCAGCGTTTAGGGCTGGACATGGCAGACAGGGGCGTGAGTAACGTCTCCCTCTTGGCTGAAAAGAAGAAGAAAGGAAGATGGAGATGCCATGACTGCCATTCAAACATGCAGATTTGGATAAATGTCACATTTTGTAGTAAGATGAGGTTTATGCAAGTTTCACCAACTTAAATTACTGTTTATGGCCATTATGAACAAAATAAGACCTGAATCACGACAAATGTACAACAGAAAATTGCATGGCATGCCAATAAATTTGTTCATATCGACGATAGCTGCAGCAAAGCTAGCTAGCAACGGTATATTAGCTGCTTGTTTTTACTTTAAGTCTTTATAAGCAATCATCAAAACATTGGCATAATACAAACAAACAAACAAACATCCTAGGTTGAATTTTATACATAAAAGAACTGAGAAAATAAAAAGAGGTTACAAGGTATAACATTTGTGTAATAGATTTACAGTATTTTTGTTGGATTATTGGATGACGTAATGAGATGATATTACCAATTCAAGTCTTTCATGAAAATGGAGACTAAAGGTCTGTTAGTACTGACCTTTGTGATATTAGCAGCTAGCTAACGGCAGCCTCAACGGCTTCGAGTCACAGAATCCAGTGAAGACGCCTGCGTGTGACTAGAATTTAAGACCTCCACAAAATTTAAGCCCTGTGACTATCATACTTACAGCTCATTTTTTAATTTAAGGTATTTTAATGCCTTAGCAAATAAATGTAAGACTTCTTAAGGATGAAGGAATCCCTGTAAGAACTTACTTGGAGTAGCAGTAGGGATGTTCCTGTGAGCTGCAGGTGGCAGTGAGGAGGACCTGTGGCCCTCGGGGGACAGACTCCTGTGGGCCCTCAGCAGGGCTGCAGTCCGGTCTGCTGCACCGCGACTTTTCAGGCCCCCGCCGTCGGACCCCGTAGCTGCCGCTCCTCCTGGTTTTGCGGCCTCCGTCTCATCCAGAACCAGATCGGGTCGCTTCCGGACCGGCTCTTTGTGTTTCCGCTCCACAAACCCAACGGTGGCCCTCTGATGGCCGACCCCTGCAGACACAAATAAATAAAATCCTACAGACCGAGCAGGTAGCAGCTGTGTTTCCTGCACCAAGTGAAATAATAATTCTGAAAAAATCCTGCTGGAAATATTTGGTCCATTTTAGGATGAAAAATGAATAAAGTGTCTGCCTCCAAGACAGTTTTACTTTTATTTGTATGTGGAAAAATACAGGAAGTCGCATTGTTTACAGTGACTTTAAAAACTATTCATACATTTTAAAACTTTCCATTTTTTGACTACAATGTATTTTAATTAGCTGTTATGTGACAGACCATCAAAAAAGTGGCTCAATATTTATTCTTAACCAGTGAAAACTGGAAATATGCTCTGTGCATTTCTCTTTTGGGATCGCCGCATTTGTTGTGAATTTATAGACGTTTCCTTATGCAAAACAGCTTAACTTCAGCTGAACAGCTGAACAGCTGAACAGCGTCCCGTCGGAATCATGCATAGCATGCATAAATGTCATGACTTTGACTAGGCCAAGAGTCTGCGACCTGCAGCTCCAGAGCTACGGATGGCTCTTAATAACTTTGGACAAGATTGATTAAGAATGGAGCAACGCTTGAACATTTAAAGATAATAAACCAATGCTAGTTTGAATAGTTTTTTGTTTTTTTATGTCTGTAGTATAAGGAATATTTATCAGAAGTAGGATTTTTTGGTTTTCAAGTTATAAACTGATTGTTTTGGGACATGTTCTGATATTTGAACATTTTATTGAAAGAAAAAATGTATTCTTTTCATGCAAACTTTATTTTATTTTAAAACATAAAAACAAAAACAAATTGTTGTTTTTTTTAAATCTAAAACTTAAAACAAATTTCCTAGAGTAGGTGTTGTAAATAAAAAAAATAAATAAAAAAAAAAGCTATTTGGTAAAGTAAGTAGTTCAAAACCGATGAAAAAAATGAAATAAATCAGTGGTTCTTTAAACATGACAACATTCCTGTTGTAGATATCTTTTCTTTTTCCTGAAGGTGACGTAATATCTGTGTTTCTCAATGAGTTTTATTCCACTGAGGGAGGAAATGCCTCTCTGGGTTGTAAATGAGGCAGACCCCCTGAAGGTCCCTGTGCAGCTGTGAGAATGTGGGGCTTACAGGGGGCCCGGGTCTCCGTGGCTCTGGTCTCCTCCAGCTCGATCAGGGCCTTCATCATGGGCGTCAGGGGGCTGGAGCCGTCTCTCCGACCGGCGCTCTGCTCCTGCTGTCTGCTCTGAGGCAGCGTCTGCTCGCACTCGGGTGGAGACGCACACCTGCACACCAGAAAGCGAACCGTTCACACTCGCACTCGCATCCGGCTCTAAAGCCGCGCTCCCGACTCTGAACACACACCTCCAGCTGCTGCCAGAGGAAGAGGCGTCCGCACAGCTGCCGGTTCCAGACGACTGGTCGTTTATCAGGTAAGATCGCTTGTGAGCGTTTGATTGGCTGGTTTGAGTTAGCTGGGAGTTTCTGCCGCCGTTCGACTGGTCAGACCTCCTCCAGGTGACGTCAGGCTCTACTTTACCTTTGCTGGGCGACAGCAGTAAGTCGGGATGGTGGAAGAGACTGCAGACATATTCAGGACAGTAATTCACCGTAGTTAGAAAACAAACAGTAAAAACCAAAACATAATCTCATTTTGCCATGTTCAAGTATTTAGTTATACATCAGAGAACGGTGAAGATCAAAAGGAAATTATAGCTTTTAAATGAAAATTATTAAAATATCTAGTTTCAAAATGGAGCCTTTTAATCAAACTTTATTACAAAGTTGTGCGGTTTGAATATCGAGCTCTTTTAAGGACTGTATAGAGAAATGAAGCACTTTCCACACCTTGAAAACACCAAACTGAAATTCACACATTTTCAAAGATTTTAAGAAAACCCTGTTGCTCCCACTTTACTCTAACTCCTCAACAACCCTTGCTGACATGGTGAACAACAATGAGCTCCTATAAGCGGGTCATCCTGTTCTATCTTCTGTTTTCAAGTTGTAAACTGATTGAACAATCAGTTTACAACTTGTAAACTGATTGTTTTTCCAGACACAACTTGTCTGGAAAAACAGTCTACATGCCCATTTTAAAACTCAAGGCTTGACATAATAACTTTCTTAAACTTCACAAAACGCATCCCTCTGCTTTGGTCTATGACATAAATCACAAATAAAACACACTTACTGCTCATCTACTTCAGCAAAGTGGAAGCAACGGAGTGTGAATGTTACAAAACGCAGTTTGTAACGTGACAAACTCTGTTGTATGGGAGGTTATTTGTGCAAAAGTGTTACAAACTTTTCTCCTCAGACACTAAAACGCTGCGGCTTTAACTGTGAACAACATTTGAGGAGCTCACCCCGCCCCCGAAGGTTGTGCGTTGCTGTGGGGGGCGTAGCGGATCCTGGCCTGGTTCTCGTGCTCCAGCTGCATCACCTGGGACTCCAGCTTTGAGATGATTCTACAAGAGATTTACAGAGATGGACATGAATAGAGCAGGAAACACACTCAGGTAATCTGGGTTTATGTGTGGGTAAGTAAGAGTAGAAAAGTATTTGGTAAAAAGGATACCCCAGTACTGATTAAATGGTTAAAATTTTTAAAAAATCAATCAAATTAAATCATCAGATGGACCAAAACATAATGATATGTGGAAATTGTTGGTATTTTAAGGACCAAAATGAAAGTAATTCATAAAAGCTGCATTCCCCATATAATTGCATAAATTGGAATTACAAAACTTATTTTGCTTAATGGATTAAAAAAAAAAAAAAAAAAAAAAGTTTGATAAAGTTTTTGCACTAGGTTGAGATGGTTTTCTTGATTTTATCAAAATGAGTGAAATTTGCAAAACTGCAATGCAAACTTTTTTCATGTCATACAAGTCATGTGATCAACAACTGCATGTCACTGCTGGAGGAAAAGACAAAGACGACAACAGGAAGTAGTGGAAGAATTAATTTTTAATGAATTATCATGTGAACAAACTTACCGATTTTGATTGCCTTTCTTATTTAATGGAGAGTGTGTTAACAGTGCGAAATTTTGTCTTTTTCAACATGAGCGGAAATGGACAGACTTTTGCAAACATTTGTAATGGAAATGCAGCTAAAATCAGGCAAAAGAGACACTTTTCAATATAAAATTCATGTAACCTTAATGAGGGCTGCACAGTGGTGCAGTTGGTAGCACTGTTGCCTTGCAGCAAAGGTTCTGGGTTCGATTCCCGGCCGGGGTCTTTCTGCACAGAGTTTGCATGTTCTCCCTGTGCATGGTGGGTTCTCTCCGGGTTCTCCGGCTTCCTCCCACAGTCCAAAAACATGACTGTCAGGTTAATTGGTCTTTCCAAATTCTCCCTAGGTGTGAGTGTGTGTGTG
>CAEGAD010030290.1:0-19091 GCA_903067055.1 Poeciliopsis paucimaculata
CCCCCCCCCCCCCCCCCCCCCCCCCCCCCCCCCCCCCCCCCCCCCCCCCCCCCCCCCCCCCCCCCCCCCCCCGCCGATTCATTCAACACTCACCTTAATCTCTAGTGGTTGTTGTATCTCGCTTTGCACGTTGCGGCCACGCTGAAATGACTAAAAACTGCAGTTTTTGCATAAAATATCTCCTCGGTGGCTTGTTTCCTCCAACAAGACATATTTTGTCCTGTTTATCTCAGACCAGTAAAGATGGTGCGTTCCCTTCTTCCATCCAGTTCTCTTTAGTGTTTGCCAATGTTGGAGGTGTAACTGGGGTCTGCCCCTGGACAAAGGTAAAAAAAAGAAGAAAAAAAAAGAAAACAATGTTGCCTCTAAATGTCTGTAGCGTCGTTGTGAGGTGGTGACGGGAGGGTTTGCCACGTCGTTCTCGGTCCGTGCGTGTTGTTCGGTCAGGCTGAATTCTCCACGACTTTTCGTGGAAGATGGGGCGGTGCGGAGATGCTAGCAAAGAGAGAGGGGTGTTCTCGGCCGATCAGCCATGATGAACCTCCACCGGCTAACCGGAGGTCGTCTGATTAAATATTTTGCCGATTAAGGAAACCCAAGGCGACGCACTCATGACAGTGTGCGCATTTGGTCATTCTGCAGCTCCGTTTTCAGGGACTGACATTTAGAGGAAACGCTGTTTTCCTCTTGGTGTCGTTAGCTTCCTTGCTAAGCTGGGCAGTAGCTAGGATGCATAGGTTGCAGAGCGCTACCTCTTCTTGTGTTTTTATGCCTTCAGTTTGCAGTGACACACAGTGATAAACCCCGATAGCTTGCTGTTTCAATAATGCGTGAGTTAGTGAGAGTTGCAGCATGAGAAATTGTAAGGCAGCCCCCTTCCCCTTCCAGAACACGAGGGGCAGACTGGACACGCAAGAGCTATTTGCAGGAAAAATGTAAATACATGAACTTCAATGAGTTGTCAAAGATGCATGTGTTCTGCCTCGAAGTACAATGTTGTTTACATTATTCCAACCATGATCTGTATGGACAGGTGACACTTGTGATGCATAAATGATGGGTGAATGAAAACATGCAAGCTGTAGTGCTTAATTACTCAACCAAGAGATTAACGGGTTTAGACTTTGTTTTCCCTTTACTCTTAACTCTCAGAATATATGCTTTACCTGTTTTTTATTCAGATAACTGATTGAACTCTCAATAAATCCGTTTGTAAACTGTTTGCTTCCCTGTTTCTCAAATTAGGCATTAATTACTTGATCTTAAACGGTATGACATGAATCGTTACACTACAGTCCCGTGACAGTGTTTGCCTCCTTAAAGAGTTCTTTTTTGTCTCACACACGTTGCAGATCATCAAACAAATTTTGATCATCAAACAAAATAAGTTTGACACTTCTACAAACAGCCAGTCTTTCACAACTTAGCCAAACAAAGCAACTAAATAAATGGAGATCAAAATAAGAAGGGAAACATATTAAAATGTCATCAGAAATAAAGTAGCATTCATAAAACTTATTTGGAGAATTGTTTGGAAAATTAAAAAGTCTAGACTTGGACTAGGACACTTCAGACCCTACTATACCCTGCAGATCTGAACTTTTTGGTATGACATGGTTCACTGGAGCCCCAAAGGCTTTGCAACACTATTCACATTGATTGCTGGTAATTGCTCAACTGCTTTTGAATTTGTTTTGAATGCCAGATGAAGTTTTATTGCTAGATGTTATAGTCTAGCAATAGACTATAACATCTATAATCTCTATAATATTATTATAGAGATGTTATTGTTGATGTCTGAAAATATGACCATGCAAGTTACAACGCTTTAGGGCTGCCCCAACATGTACAAAAGCTGAAGTAGAATTATATTTGGGTGCTCTTTTCTAATTAATCCCACTGAGATCCAAGATTTTACCAAGAAGCTGAGGGGGAGAGGGAGCTAAATATTCAAAACAAGCAACAGGAAATAAGGCTGTTACTCATTAATCTACCCATAAACAGCTACAATGAGCATGAAATGTGACCCCGGCTCAGTCAAAAGTACAATTTGTGTTAAATTTTAAACATTATCATTTATAAGTTATCCCTTAGTATGCTTACAGCTAGTTCATTTGTAAACCTGTCCTCTTAGACTCATGCTTCATCTAATGCTGTTATTATTATTATTTTTTTAAATAGTAAGAAACTGATTCATTTAGTTGAAAGCAGGTACTACGGCATTCTTTACTCAATCTTCTCTGGTTGGTTAAACAGCACATGCTACAAATTCATCTCACATATATATTACAGGCTGCAGGCAAATATTTGAACAAATTCCTTAAAATCTACATTGGGATTTCCAACTGTATGGCTTTCACTGCCTTGGTGCTCTGTAAGACAGTGCTGTGGTATGGACTTACTCCTAGTTGTGTAACTGTCTTACAAAGGAGGAAAACAATGAGGTAAAAATAAAAATAATTAAAGTGTGTAGTAAATTAACTTGTTAGGTCTCTGTCTCCCCTCTGCTGCTTTTCTACAGTTCAATAATGAGAAGCATTGCAGACGTGATCCTGATTATCTCAAGTGTTTACACGGCTGCTGTCTGTTGAGGTCTTTGATTTGATAATACCAGAAGGCTGGTTCAGCTAGTTTTGATGTGTTTGGGATCATCGCCCTGTTTGGAATGATCCGATTCTATTAAAAGTTTCAACCATTTGATTAAAAAATGCCAACCGTTATAAAAATGAAACGTGGTTAGCATGCTCAGAAAAAACCCTTTTATTACACAGGCTCCGTGTTACTATAAAAAATAAATAATGAAATACTAATGCCACTTGTCACAGTTTAGAAAGTTTTACATTTACTGTGAGTGTTTCAAACAATATATAAACCCCTTCTCTAAAATTGACACCTTGAAACTCGACTGAATTTTGTACTACAGCTATCCGTCGTGGCGATAGTACGGGTGATGCTGCCACACTGCATTGCACAAAGTAGATGGGAAATTGAAGGACTACCTTAAAACTCTTCAAATCCACGACAAATTCAAACTTATACACTAAAATCTTGTTTCTGTTACCAGTTCACCTTAAAAATATCCAATTAAGTAATTGATTGCATGACAATCACGGCCACAAAGAATGTAAACTTCTGACTTGAACTTTACAGGACCAATATATTTGCATCTGGCCCACGGTTAAGATCGACCGCTGAAGCCTGAATATAATTCTTCGTGCTTTGTTCCTCCTGAAAAACAAATTGTAATTCAATGTCCTTTGTCTCGCTCGGGCCGCTTTCACAGGCTGCCTCCTTTTTGCCGTTGGCAGCAGTAACATGAGTAAAGCTCCTTGGAATAAAGCTTCATTGTTTGTGTCTATTAGCTGCTGGTGGATCAGAATGTGAGAGAGAACGGCTCTGTTTGGAGTCGGTTCTCCAGGCTCTGAGCACAGAAACGTTCTAAAATATCTTACGCGGATTTCAGACTTTTGAAAATGTGTGCGTCCAGCTTAGTCTTCAGGCCATAAAATGAATGAGATGTTTCAATTCTCTATTTAATTTGAGGTGTGACTACACATGACTTGCTGTTGTTCTCCTCCAGGAATAGAGCATGGCTCAAGTGAAAGTACAGACCGCAGCACCCCTGGCTGGTCCTGGCCTCTCCCCTGGAGTTTCTCCGACGGCCATGGCCAGCCCAGGACCCCTGGGTCTGCAGCCCTCTGTCAACGGCACAGGCCCGGCCCCCACACCTGCCTGCCCTGCTCCTGCAGTCGGATATGGGGACGCTTCTGTGTCTGCCACACCACCAGGTATGACAGAACAACGCCACCATCTTCTGTTTATGATCAGCCGTGAAGAGCATGTCGCATTATAATGACTATGTGGAAGGTTCCCAAACAAGTGATGTATCTTTTTTAACTCTGGACAAACATTGTACTGTTGTATTTGTTCATGTTTTGCGTTCATTATGCTTCAATGAAAAGCAGAACCTGCTGTTTGTAACAGTAGGCGCATCTAAATCCATCCGAATGTAACTGAGACATTTATCTCAACAATTCATTTTAAAAAGTGAACCTCACTTCTAATAAATTATTTCAATTTATTAGAGACAGAACAGTTAAAACATTTAGTTTTGTTAGTCATGATGATTATGGCCTGTGATACAGAAACGTTCTACACAGTCTTGGGGAAGACTGCTCACTTGAGATTAAGCAATTCGCTTTAGTAAAAACGTGGTTGTTCGGAGTGTTAATGGAAAGTTAAGTGGAAGAAAAAACCGTGGTAGAAAAACTGCACAAGACAACTGTGTAACAAAACCCAAATGTACTTTCACTTTGGGTGAAGGTATATTTGATTCATGCTCTGATAAAGTATTAAAGTACATATACTGTTCAGCACATGCACATGTAGAATAACAGCTTTGCCTTAAAAAAATACAAATAAAAAAAAAATGAAGAAACTGAAAGAAGTAACCAAAATGTGTCACCCTGTGTGCACTGAAGCCATAAAATATATGGGAGCAGCTTTGTGAATTAAAATATCAAATTAAATTCACTTCCTGAAGATTTTCTCAGGAAATGAGATGAACCAATAACTCCGATGTTACAGTTTCCCACCAGAGTTTTCTACACAAATGAGACATGCTTCGTCTGAATGGTGCAAAAGCTGTAGTTCTGTCCTCAGTAAAGTGTGATTGGCTGCTGTGTGTTCAAGGCTCGCCCCAGGAGGACATGGCAAACCCTAAAGAGAAAACTCCAATGTGCTTGGTGAATGAGTTAGCCCGTTTCAACAGGATCCAGCCACAGTACAAGCTCCTCAATGAGAGAGGCCCTGCACATGCTAAGGTAAAATATCAGTTTTTCTTTTGGGGGGTTGCGGGGGTGGGAGGGGGGGAATCCACGTGGTCTAATATTACAAGGCATCACGAAGGAGAATGTGTTTCTTGAAATGCAATTCGTTATTTGGTTCTGTAATGTGCTGGTTTGTCCTCTGGGTGTCGCTGTTTCAGATCTTCACTGTGCAGCTGACCCTTGGGGAGCAGGTGTGGGAAGCAGAGGGCACCAGCATTAAGAAGGCCCAGCACTCCACTGCTGCCAAAGCACTGGCCGAGAGCGTTCTTCCCAGGCCCGCACCCCGCTCGCCTAAAGTTGACGTCAACAGCAACCCAGGTAGCACAAAAAAAATTCCAATCTGTTTCCGGATTTTATCAACTCATAATAATTAGTCAGTGGACACGTATGTGCACACTTGCACAATGCTTTGAAAAAATATTCACAATTTTTTATGCCGCAACCACAAACTTCAGAGTTTCTCATTGGGAGTTTACACGACTCTGCCAGCATAAGCGGGTTTAAGTGACGGATGTTGTTTTTTTTTTTTTTTTTGCAAAGTCCATATGTCTGTAATATTATTCACAATTTTGTATGAACCGTGTTAGGGACATGGCAACAGACCACAATTTAAATCTCAGTCTTGATGAAAAACACCACGTGTGTCTGAAAAGTAAACTCAGCACATCACCCCGAACACATCATCCCGCGGCATTGCAGCAGATGGTGGTTGTGGATGCGAGATTGGGATGGTTTGACAACGATACTAAACACACATTTGAGAATCCATTGCAAGACTAGAGAATTGTTCTTAAGACGAGAGACATCCAGTGCGACTGAAGTTGAACTAATTTGCAGTGAAGAATGAGGGCAAAGTTCATCACTGATGCTGACAGTGCAAAAAAGACTTGCAAATGTAGATGCAGGAAATACGTTTCATTTGTAAAAAATTAAATCCCCTGTATGATTCTCTCTCCACTTAGCAATTATATTCTACTCTCTATTAGTCTATCACACAAAATCCCAGTAAAATGCATTTAAATTTGTGTTTGTAACTCAAAAATATATCAAGTTAAACCGGTATGAATACTTTTGCAAGGCACTGAAATAAAAGTTATTGGTCCTTACTTATTAGCTTTCTTAGCTTTATTGACAGGTGTGCGTTCTGTCCATGTTACCTCATCTGTCTCCTTCTCTGAAGTAGATTTAGTGGTTTACTTTTAAACACCATGGTGGACTTTTTGTTTTAATTTCCTCTGACCATCACAGGCAGTATAACGCCCACTGTGGAGCTGAATGGTCTTGCCATGAAGAGAGGGGAACCAGCTATATACAGGCCCCTGGATCCCAAACCCATCCCCAACTACAGAGCTAATTACAACTTCAGAGGGATGATTAACCAAAGGTGAGCACTTTCAACTCCACCTGTGTAAAAGGTGTGATTGTGTACTTTTTACTCTTCTGTTGACCATGCCACCTACAAATAGTAGGTGGCATGGTCAACAGAAACACTGTTTATTGAGTGTTTTATTTTATTTTATTTTTTTTATTGGAAAGAAAATATTCTGTTAATGTTTTGGATGCACAAATGTTTCCAGAAATGAAAAGAAAACATTTCTGTCTTGACTGTAGATTGATCTAGGATGTGTAGCTGTGAGGATGTGCAGTTCTGATGGGTGCCTTCCGTGGGAAGGCACGGTCTGTGCTGGGCTTCAAAATCTGATTGTTGTCTGATGTATGAATTGATGGATTAATGAATTAATCCGCAGCGTACAAGATTAGTAAAATCTTCAATAGCTGCAACCCTGTGTCATTATCGTTTCATTATCAAAGCGTGTTCTGTGACTGTAATGAAAGTGTCCCAAACCAAACTCTCTGCCTTTGAAAAAAAATCTATTTTTTATGCTTGAAAAAAGTTTGAATTTGGAATAAGTACAGAATGTGCAGAAATAGTGAATGAACTCAGATTTCTTTATTTCTCTGTTTCCTTCCTTCTTTCTTTGTTTCTTTTTTCCTTTCTTCTTTCCTGTAAGTGAAAAGTGCTTTATTGAGGATAAAGCAGTGAGATTAGCGTGAACTTTAAATATGGTGCTGCCAAAAACCAATTCAAAATCAACATTACAGCATCCAACTTAGGTACTTATATCCCCTAAAGATTAATGTGTATTATTCAGACATATTTTACTAGGATTGTATGTGATAGACCACAAATAAATTATAGGTGTCAAGTGGAAGGAAAATGGTTCACCATAAAAAAAAACAAATCTCAGAAAGGTGTACATTTTACCTTTTACTTCACTACTATGCTCTGCTTTTTGTTAGTCTCTCACTTTAAATATCAATAAAATATATTATTCCTATCTGTATGAAAACTCTTGCATGAATCAATTGTTAAGCACTTTACTTAAGTTGTAAATTATAGTTTATAAAAGTCATAATCAATCACTGAAAACCTTACAAACTCTTCTGTGACAAAAAATAAGCGCATATGCACTACCTCAACCTTGCTTTATTTTTTTCCCTATTTCTATAGAAATTATTGTAGATACACACACGGGTGCATATTGTTTCGTTTATCCTCCTTTATTTTTCTAAAGCTTACTCATTTATAATTTATGTCTGTACTCTGTGAGCTCTTGAAACCAAAGTCAGACTCCTTATTGGTGCTCACAGCCTTGGCCAATAAAGCTGGTTCTGATCTGAAATAAGGATCAATGATGAATGATCTCTTGTAACCTTACATTTTAGCATTTTATGACCCTTGAAACAACCGACAGTCCTTAAAGCATGGGGACTTGGGAAAAAAACAAACTTGATCAAGGCTCATTCGAAATGCTTTGAATCACTTTCAGTCCCTCCAGGTGGCAGTGTTTCATCACTTTATAAATTTCCTGACTCCTTTCCAATTTTGATCGAGCACTAATTTAGCTGCTTTAGAGAAAGATATGTATATAACACTTTGCATATATTCATCTCTTTTCTTTTTAACTTAAGCAATAGTCTTACTTTTTTATCACATAAACAAGTTAGTATGTAATACAGAAGTGTTAATACAGAAGTGCTTGTTTTTAGTTCATTTCAACCTTGGCGTTTGACGTTTCTTCTGTGAGATGAGATTTATTATAAGAAAAGATCATGTTGCCAGATAAAATGAGTGACTCAGTGGCAGTATTGAGTAACTAAGTGTAGTCAGCAGAGAGCCTAGCATCTGGCTCACATCTTTTTACTATTTGATCCATGCAGGAACTGATGGGGGGGAGAAAGATGAATGTCTTTGGGGTAGAGGAGAAAATCTGCTTGCCAACGTCTGTCTGTCAGTGTCGTCTGTTTCCAAGAAGACACCGGCAGCATTTATCTCTCATGGTCTGTTTTCTTTTCTGATTTCACTCAACCGGCGTGGTAAAGGGAAGAGTTTAAAGATGTGTGCCTCTCCGACAGCAGAGAGATATTTAATTCCAAGGTCACATATGATTTCACGAGGCCTCTTTCTTTAAGTGTGAATGAGGGCGGGATTAATGAAGGGGAGACCTTGTGGATGGGAGTTCTCTTAAGCAGATGAGTGACTATGTAGCGGATTGACAGGCCATATTTGGCATCCGTCAACTAAACGATGCGGCGGGGAAGCGGAGGTTTCAACATAACCATGTCCTTACCTATTATGATGAATAAGAGCAATCCAGAGTCGTGTTGATGGAAAATCTTCCCATTAAAAGGGCAGGCCGGCTCTGATCCATCAGTGCTCTAATGACCGCCGAGACCAGTATTGATTTGTTCAGAAAGTGCCCTGCGGAGGAAATGCTGCGATAATATGAAATGTGCATTTATCAGCATCTTAATGAATCTTATTTATGGTGAAGGACCTGAGCATAATTCTGTCCCGTCCAAGTCCATGTTTAAGCAAGCAATTCGTCTCCGCTATCGTTCAGAAACGGCCGTCCCATTGTTCAGGACTGCTGTGAAACGTGTGGCTAACAAAATTGATGGTTGGATTCTGAAAATATGTGCTGCATCTTCGAAGTATTTTTTTACCTATTCCTATACCTGTCATTTGTGGAGTATGCTTTTTTCCTAATAATACTGCTTTGCCAATTTTGCAGTCATCCGTCAACTAAACGGATGACTGCAATCGTGTGTGATTACTGGTCTATTTTGATGAAGGATGTCCGCTGTTTAATAAATCTTTAAGGCAGAGTCACTAAATAATGATGTATTCCACATGGATTTGGGTGTTCCAGACACCAGCGAAACCAAAGTCCATCATGAGTTTTTCACTCTGTCTGACTGTTTAGAGTTACATGTCTTATTTAAATAGTTTGGTTTCTCTAAATCTGGATTCAGAGTTGTGTTGAAATCTCCACCTCTACATCTGGGGTACTGAGAAAAATTGGGCTGTATCAGACAAAGTAGCAGAAACCTCACATACTTGTGTTCTCAAGAAATCTTATGACATCAGCAATTCCTGTGTTATCGCTGGAACACCTGGTTCCATTGAGTCATGCAGGAGCTCCTCCAGTTAATCCACGGCGTTCCCAGCTTTCGTCCCGCTGGCCCAGTCTCAGTGGGCTTGGTGAGTGCAGGCATTCTGCAGGAGTTAGAATTTGGATTGGACTTTCCCCAATGAAGCAAAGCTGTGTAGTGTCCTCCCAGCCCTCATTTGGTTATGACAGTAACATTATGTCAGCTGGAAGAAGAGTGGGTTGAATGACTGCGGGTGCTTTGCTCTGTGACATTTCCTCCTCTGGGGCCTCATGCATAAAAGAGTGCGCAGTTTTCACACTAAAACTTGGCGTACAGAAAAATTTAGAAAAGTGTGACGCACAAAAAAAAAAATCGGGTGCATAAAACCGTGCGCGCGCACGTGGCCGCGCAACTTTCCTTTATAAATCCTAATTTGCGGAAAATAGAGCGCAGCTGCAGGTCCACCTGTCGCCACCCATAAATACATATGTAAATAATAAAAAAATAATAAAATATTAAAATCATGAAAAAACATCGGGTTTAAAAATTCTTGGGCTAAATAACACAGAATGTAGTCAGTTTTGACACTTTTTAGTTTGATATTGTCCATAGAAAAAGTTTGCGTGGCTGCCGCACATTTTCACGCAAGTGAAAAAGTGCGTATATTTACGCAAACTTTGATGCAAAGTTAAATTTTATACATGCCGACTTGTGCGTAAAATATGACGCCGCACGTGTTTTGTGCTCACGCACGCTTTGTGCATGAGGCCTCTGATGATTTTCAGATACAAGGCGGTAAGTTGCTGCTTTTTCTGTCTGAAGCGAAGAAGAAAAATGACCTGCGGCCTGGCTGAAATTTTGACACAGTTGTAGTCAAAAAAGTTACCGTTTCTGTTCTACCCGTGCTTAAAAGTTGGTAATTTAATTATTTTTAATCATAAAAAGAAGAATCTCATGTAGTGTTTGACTTTGTTTTGTTTTGACATGTTCTCTTGCCATTTTTTCCAGCAATGTTAACGACTTGCTAAAAACATAAACATTACAGAGCAAATCTTTATTTTAAATGTATTATCTTTTCTTGTCTTACACTAATTACTATGTCTCTAATATTAGTGTGTACTGTTTTATTAGTAAAAAAAAAAAAAGTTAAAGTTTTGGTTAATGCCTCCTTTAGCCAAAAAAGTACAAAAAGGCATTTTCCACTATAATCTGTTCATTGGACATTTTGCAATTATTAAGTTCATTGTTAACACTGCAGCAGACAAACCAAAGTCTAAAAACTCTGAGGTAAAGAGAAACGTCTCAAAATTTGGTTAAAATTTAGAAAATAAAGAGACTATTAAAAAAATCTAAACAAAACATTTTCAAACCTCTGAAATGCAGAAAAATGCTCAGTTTTTGTTGTACAAGAACAAACTTGTCCTTCGTCATCTAGTACGGCGTTTCCACCTTGTGATACGAGCGAGCATTGCAGCCAGGTGCTAACTAGATAGATAGGAGCCGTTCTGAAGTATTTTGGTGCCTTTGCCCTTACTGTTTACTGAGGCAGAGGTTCAGAGTGTGATCAGGCATGTTTGAACTCCAATTAGCATAAATAAAAATCTTACTTTAATTAAATGAGCACGAATAGAACCTTGACTGGAGTGTTCTCCCGTAGTCTCTCTAGTTGACCTTGTTTTCAAGGCAGCTGTTTATATAGACTATCAGTTTATGGCATGCATTGTTGGAAATTTTGGTTCGGCCCTTGTTTTATTATTTAACATATTGTCTAGTAAGTTTGCCTTATAGCTGCATGGTAGAATCCTTGGAAATGAACATGCCTAGCTAGAACTTGCATAAGGTACAGTGTGTACATGTGTGGACTGTGTGAATGAAAAGATCTATTCCATGCCTGTAGAATATCAGATGGCACTTCAGACACAAAGAACGCCCAAGAACTCAGGCGTTCTTGGTAACCCGCCTCTCTAATTGGGCCAACCCCACTCATTGAAAAGACAAATCTGCCCATCAGCGCTTTTCTATATCCAACATTTCCTCTCATCTCTTCCTGCATGAACATATTTCATTTCCTCTGAAGTCTTTTTAACACCAGCGGTCATCTTTTTTTTTATTTTTATCTCAGCTCTGTCTCTCTCTGTCCTTGTCTGGGTTACATTTTATATCGCTCCTTGTTCCTTTAGCCTTTACATTTCTTCAGGATATAATCAGGACGCAGCGTTCTGTATTTGATTCACTCAGAAATTCCTCAGATAACGTTCTTCTTTTCCATCTTATCATCACAGCTGCCCCCAGATAAAAAGAAGCAGCCAAATCCAAGCAGGCAGGAACTTCAAAAGAAATAGCTTCTTTATTGCATTAGTTTCTCAGTTTCATTTTATGTCAACACACATGTGTGTAGCTCACAAAATCAAATCACTTCACTGTTATAGAATATAAATCCCCATGGGTGACATACCAGTGGAAAGGATATATCCTAATTGTCATAAAGCAGTGTTTTATTGAATGAAGGTGTGTGTGTGGGTGGGGGGGATATGACTCCAACATAAACAAATGCTCATATGATTTGTGTTCGCTAGACTCTGATATAAAAATCTTTTTTCCCATTCCTTTGGTCTCTTCTGAGTGAAGTTTTAGGACTTTGCATCCCTATCCTCTTTAAATCAGCCTCCTTGATAATGCGTATATGAAGTTAGGTCTGAAACAAGATTACATCAACAAAAGCAGTTCAAACACAGAGAGTGTCAATGGCAAGGCAAGTTAGGTACTTGAAACCTCATATATGCTTTAATCCTGTTTTTATACACACGTATTTGGTTGTTTGAATGCTGTTCGATAGTTAAGCGTTAATTTTGTTGCTTTACTTTAAACAGTTAATGTGAACGATTAGGTAGCTCTGAAACCTTCACACACATCGTCGTCTTGTTTGAATACGTGGAAGAAGCGATAAAATTAATTCATAATGCACAAGCACAATCTCACACTGACTGAAAAATGTAGAATTTAGAAAAGAGTTTGAGAAACTCAGCCTGTAATTTGAATAGATTTGTTCTGTTAAAAACATCCAGGAATATCTAAGAACATCTATGGAAGGAGCTAAATAATAGTGGACATGTGCAGAAGACCCAGTGATAGTAACAGAAATCATTTGATGGCAGGGATTGCCCCAAAAAGTTGCATAACAAAATATTACATTACCTGTAACCCAGTCACAACAAGCAGTTAATCTATTGATCGTATGATCAATTACAACAAGCTTGATAATTTAAATTCTGATTGATTTTTTTTTTTTTGTTGAAGGGCAATTTTGTTTACAGAGAATTAATTATCTATTTTATTTTATTCATCTATTTCTATCTTATTTTATTCTATTCTTTGTGTGTGGTTTTTTATATACTTTTTGTTTATTGGTTGTGGTTAGTTTATTTTTTATATTAAAAATGTCTTCTGGTTCTAATGTGGCATATTCTGTTCAAAATTGAATGATTTCATCATCATGCCATCATCAGTCTGTTACCTTAAAATTGTCTCAAAAAAATAATATTATTGTTTATTGCAATAAATTCTGGGACAATTTATTATCCAGTAAAAGTTGTCATGTTTTTTTTTTTTTTTTAAAGATTCTTCTGTCTTTGATTTGCAGTGGTTTATTTTCAGTCTTTTTTAATCTATTTTTATGTTTGTCACTTTTATTAGTTAAGTATTACGCTATTGACACACTATTTATGCATTGTTTTTTTTTTGTTTGTTTTGATTTAATAAATGGACTCTAACATTGAAAATAGAGTGTGAAATTATGCAACTACTTCTACTTTAAGTTAAAACTCTTAAATCAATTGATGGTAAGATCAATTAAAATGAGCTTGAAAATGAAAATGTCTTTTCATGGTGATCCAAAACATATGGAGAGCAGGGTTTATGTTTCTGTTTTGATAATGGTCTTTTTGGTTGCATTGTTGTTTTTGATTGTAAACACTGTTGCTTCGTAACATTGACAACCATTGTTGGTACCGATCGTTATGGGAGAATGGGCATCCCACACTGAGAGACACACTGTCCTACTTTCCACTGGTATTGTGCGTCAACTTGACAGAATAGCAACAGGTTGATCAAAATCATATCCTGTTCCATTGGCCCTTCAGGTATAATCCGGGCCAAACATATTACAGGCTGTTCTACCTCTTGTATCTTTTGGAAGAAAGGGCTAAATTGTCCCAATTCTATAACAGCGGTTTTTCATGTGCCCTTATTTATAGTCCAGAGATACACCTATGTGTTTATGACTTTACCGAGGTTCCTGTAACAGCAGAACAGTTTCTCTACTCTTTATTTAACACACTGTCCTACTGTTTTGAATTCAGTCCACATCACAATCACCAGTCACTCTGCTTTGGTCAGATGCGTCACTGGAAGATGTGACGAGAAATAGAGAAATATCACAAATCTCTTTCAAATTTATACTTTGTTTACTTTGGTTTGAATCAAACTCACAGTACACTTTCTGTTGGATTACACATGTGTCTCTTTTAGTATCCTTCATGTGGAATAATAATGGATCTTTATAAGCCACGGCTTGGTTTTTTCCCATGGTTCCCAAATCCTTAAGGAACTCCTTAAGGATTATAAATCCTTAGCAATGAGTGCTGCTTCATTCCTCAATTTGAATAGAAAAAGACAAACCACGGGGCTCACGAACCGATATTTTTACAATGATCTCCATAGTAAAATATAACAAAAAGCTGAATATTCCTTATTCTACCATGGTAAACATGTTGTTGTCTAAGTGAGCTGCACAGGTTTGTGGTCTGCCATGAGTTCAGCATGAACTTTTGGAAAACAAAAACAAAAAAACCCCACTCATCTCATTTTAGAAGTGCAAACCACAATAAACAGTAACAACAGTGAGCACTTGGACAATTTAATCAAACGAGGCACAAAGAAAATCTTTTATGTAACCTGTTAGCTTTCAGGATTCACATCTGTGTCAATTTGACTTTGATAATAAAAGACAGCAGTGGTCTTCAGGGAAGAGGCAACATCCTATTATGGACTGACAAAGTGTACTCTGAAATTAAATTGAAATTTGGTCAGATCTAATAAAGGAATAACAGCTGCTTAATAGCAGTTTAACACGTGATAAACATAATTTTTGTTTTCAATATTTATGTTTCAGATCCCTTTTCATTTTGGGTTTTTACTGTGGAAAACTGATCAACTACCAACACAGAATACTGATTTGCCACTAAGTTAGGGTTAAAATGAATTTCAATTACATATTAATTTCCATTTCCATCTAGTCTGTTTTTGCACAAATATACAAAACAACACTTTTTATAGTTTTGATATTGTCGTGTTGCGCTTCTGAATTTCAGAGAAACCTGCCATTTAGAATAATTGAGTTTTTTTTATTTTGTATATTTGACATTACACCACGGTCTTTATTTCAATACAACTACTGTTGTATAACAATAAAACTATATCTTATCACTATTATCTCATTTACATTACAGTACTATGATTGTGTCCTACTTAGCCCACTCACCATTGACGTTCCAAATGCCACAGTATCCTTTTTTAGTGAATGCAACTAATATTTCAACAAAAGTCTCGTGTGAGGGACCTTTGTTAAGAAAACATGAGTTAAGACATTCACCGCTTTAACCTTTTATTTGCAAAGACATACCTGATTGGATACATACAGTTAATGAACTCATGTCTTGGTTCATGACAATGTTCTTAAACAGCTGAAGTGCTAGACTAGGATTAGCAATTTGCTCTGAATACATCAAAAAACATGTTGGTCGATGCTTTTATTGACTGAAAGATAAAATATTCCCCTTTTTAACCTGCCTGTCACTTGTTAGAGCTAAAGAATTACCTGATTGACGCATCTTTCTTATTTTTTTAATATATATGTAAAGACATTGGCTTGTATGGGTTTAAGCAATCATAGTAGTCTACTAAAGAATCATAACATTTAATCTTGCTTCTCCTCTGTGGTCTGGTAGTTTCAAGCGTACACACAGGATTCAAGAACAACCCTCCCACCTCCTATCAATACATTTGATGTTTTGAGCCCTGTGTTTACTTGACTACGTGGGCTGTTTTCTCACTCCGGCCTGTATTTTCTACATGAGCGATCGCGTGAGGCTGGAAGGAAAGCGAGCCATTCTTGATGGATAAAGGGAATGGAGTATGGAAGTTGGGAGGAAGAGAAAACAAGTAAGGTTCTGGCAGGAGATTGGAGGAAAGTGCAGCTGGTGGAGGAGTGAGGCTATCCAAGTTTTTGTGTATATTATTTTTTTCCTGCAGATCTCGGTCACCCTTTAGTTCCCCCAACGCAGTCCCATCCCCTTTACAAGGCTTTCTGTCCCAGTGCGTTGTATTTATTTTTGCAGCGTGTGGCCAGTAGATGTTTTGGTGGCCAAGCTCAGGGATGCTGGGAAACAAAAAGGCCACTACATCTCTGTATTCATCTACTGCTATTTGTCCATGTGCAATTTACTCATTTTGTTGCTTTTCGCTTTCAGTCCCATATGTCAGCATTATTTTTGCTCTTTTTAAGTTGAAGAATTCAGGTCAAAGTTAGATTCTCTATTTATGCAATCTATTTTAACATATTTTACTGCTGTTTTTCTCTTGAGGTCACATGAGAGATGAAAAGCCTGATCAATAAAGTCTTTAGTGTGAAATAAAGTTTTGACGCTTCTTATCAAAAGTGTTCAGTTACTTTACTTTTCAATTTGGAATATGTAGGAGCTTAGTAAAGCACATGCTTGCTTGCCTAAAAAAGTTGTTAGCACTTAATAGCATGGCCTATTATTATATAGGCAATGTGGAAGAAGATAGTGTCTGTAAAGGAATGTGCATGTCCTGGAAAAACTGCTTTTACTCTCTGGCATTCTGATTGATTGGATTCAAGGGGCCCAGGTTTTGCCAGGAAAACATTCCTCACAGTCTGACACCCACGACCACCAACCTGAAGTGTTGAAGCAATGCAGGTGGGGTCTGTTGTTTCAAGGTGTGGATGCCAAATACTACTAACATGTGCAGCTGGAGCAGAAATCTTGATTCAGGCTCTATCTTTATCTGTTCAGAAAATATGTTGCGAAAATGTGCAGCGACACGGCACATTCAGTACAATAACTTATTTTAATCACCGTACAAAAGCGATGTTGGAACAGTAATATGTGCATCTTGTTGTGAAAAAAAGCAAGGCATTATGAATACTTAAAGATAGAAAATACAATTAAAATATGTTTACTCCTCAGCAGTTTTGCTGCTTGATGAACTGTGCAATGCTGTGAGACCTCTGGTGGAGCCAGCTGTGCATTGTCCCAATGCCCACAAATAAGTTTATGGTCAATGGAAATCCAGCTTATGTCAGACAATAAATATAAGTTGAAGAACTGTTACACATTTATATTTTACAATTTCATACATCATTCTTAATGTACTTAGGAGAAATGACTTCAGTCTTGTTTATGTTTGTAAATCCTGCTGCTTGCTGGTCCAAACCATGACCACTACTACCTCAACCGATGAAGCCTATTCGCCGATATACAAATCAGCCAATGCAGGCCTGCGACTACCTGTTCTTTCAGTAAACACATAAAGCTGGCGAAACTGGTGCTTTAATCCTGCCTTGAATTGTTTTATGAAAGCAGCTACTGACTGCGGTCAAGTCAGCAGCAACATGCAGTCAGTCAAATGTTGGGCTAATTGCTTTGTCTTGTGACAGAATTGTAAATAAATACTTCCAACTATCATAAAATAATCAAACTGTCAAGAAAAATGAATTACAACTAAGTTGTTTAGTTCAAGAAGAGCTTAACATGTGGTACTAGACAATACATTGTTGTTTTTTCTGCACAGGCATTTAGAGGAGGGAGATTTTTTTTTCATGCCATTGATGTAAATGGTTTCCAGCTGAAATGTCACTCATAGCACTGATTACAATAACAAAACTTGTATTTCCCAGTAAGACTGCGTGTGGGCCTTAAAGGCAGCATGATGTTTGAATGTGCCTCTATCTGTGTTCACACATGGCTCTTTGAATGATTAAAATGAAACAGTAACCTTTGCTAACTGGGCCCACATGAAACGCAAGCTGTAGGGAAGGTTGGGGCTTCAAAGAAATATTCATTACTCACTTTTAAATGCTGATGATTTATCATTTGATTGAGTCCTGGTATCAGTTCTGGTCTTTGACTTATTCCTAGCACGCAGCCACTTTGAACCGACACATTTCTCTGTTCGTATAATAATTGTTCCCTTTCCATATTCTAGCAGCAGGTGTCCTGATCTAATTTCATCAACGTTGCAGGGCCGCTAACTAAAATAATAATGATCACGCAGAAAACAGGCAGACGTGGTCACAGAACGCTAATGAGAATTTTTCCTGTTTTCGGTCTACATGATTTTGATGCGTGCATGTGTGCTGGCCTGCACTCTTGGCTTACTTGCTTGTGTATAAGCCACTACTTTCCCACGTTGTGGAGTCGGGTCTCCCACAGGCCTCCCTCCACCTCCCTCTCTTTCTCTCGTCTCTCGTTCTTTTCTTCTCTTTTCTCCTTCATGTCCTTCTCTGTCTTTCTTGTACGTCTCTCTTCTCTTCCCCTCTGCACCTGTAGTCAGTGCCGCAGCCCCAGCTGCTCCCATCTCGGTTCAGAGCTATTGGCCTAAGCCAGTGTTGCACTTGGCATGTCCTCTGAGAACCTGGGGCCACGCTTGACGTGCGAGGCCCAGGCAGGCCCCCACCCAGGGAAGACTCCTGTGGCCATGAGTTAAGAGTAGACGCATGAGAGGAGGGCTGTGGCCAGGAGAAAGACCGACTGGAATTCTGGGAGTATTATGCATATTAATTTTTTTCTCAGCTCAGTGGAATCAAATTTGAAGAAAAAAACGTAAGGAGAGACAGAGGATATAGAAAAGTTACACAGATTTCTAGAAATTTGAAGCTGATTCAAAGAAGAAGGGGGAAAGAAGGGAGCCGGAGATCGTCAGGCGGATTGGCGAAGCGTTTGCCGTGAAGCAAGCGCTGTACCGGTCCGACGTGGGCAAGAGACATCTGAGTCAAAAATCAAAGATCTGGATTTACTGTTCGATCTATGTTCCCACACTAATCTATGGTCATAAGCTTTGGGTCATAAACGAAAAAATGAGATTGCGTACACAAGCGGCCGAAATGGGTTTTCTCCGTAGGGTGTCTCCCTTTGAGATAGAGTGAGAAGCTCAGTCATCCGGGAGGGTCTCAGAGTAAAGCCGCTGCTCCTTCACATCAAGAGGAGCCAGTTGAGGTGGCTCGGGCATCTGGTCAGGATGCCTCCTGGACACCTCCGTGGTGAGGTTTTCCAGACATGTCCCACTGGGAGGAGGCCCCGGGGAAGACCCAGGACACGCTGGAGGGACTATGTTTCTTGGCTGACCTGGAATGCCTTTGAATTCCGCCGGAAAAGCTGGAACAAGTGACTGGGGAGAACAAAGTCTTGGCCTCCCTTCTTAAATTGCTACCCCCATGACACGACCCCGGATAAAGCGGAAGAAAATGGATGGATGGATGGATGGATGAAGCTGATTCCAGAATCACTTGACCACTTGACTCACATGATAGACATCTCCCTACTTTTGGTAATATTTGCAAACCAAGCAAAATATTAATTATAACATTGATAGGTGACCTATCATGATATCTGTCAGAGAGAATCCTTACACAGATGATAACAGATTTTAGACATACTTGCTGCCTGAAATCTCCATATACAAAATAAGAAATGGTATTTGCAATTCTGTCACAAAATGAAAAATGGTAATTTCTCATTTTGTGTG
>CAEGAD010030296.1:0-22584 GCA_903067055.1 Poeciliopsis paucimaculata
AATAAGAAACTGAATCAATCATAGCAAAATGTTCTGTACCATATCAGCCTGAGGAGATGATTGAGGATGAAGAGACTGTGATTTCTGGTTCTTTAGGTTCTGACAGGTCTGCAGAACCTAAAGAATGGATCCTCTCCTGATCCATTCTGTCCAGCACACAGCATCAAACTGTGCCACATTGTTTTTGTCGATCGATGTTCACAGTATCCATCCTCACAGAAAATGCTCAGATGATAATGCGCGTCATTTCACTCACATTTGTATTTTATAAAAGCGTATTTGCTTCTACGGACATGGAATCAGATAGAGGACGTTTTAAGAAAGACCTGGGTTGATAGCAGCTCACTGCGGCTGCGGGAGCCACGACAGCTACACTAACAATAACAATAATTTTATTTTGGCAATTATTGTTATCTATATCGGACAATTATGTATCGGTTCAATACGGGACGCACATTTAACGGCCAAATATGGCCATTAAATGTGGGATTGCCACCCATCCCATATTATAGGATGGGTGGTAATCCTATTCAGGGGTGCTGAGATACAGCTTTAGGGGTGCTAAAGCAATTTGGGGGTTTTTACATGAGACACATGGGAGGATTTAACGTGGGACATGTGGTAGGAATTAACATGGGACATAAGGTAGGATTTAACATGAGACAAATGGGAGTATTTCATATGTGTCATATTGGAGCATTTAATATGGGACAAATGGGAGGATTTCACATGAGACAAATGGGAGGATTTCACATGAGACAAATGGTAAGCTTTAACATATGACGAATGGTAGGATTTAACATGGGACATAAGGGAGAATTTAACATATGACATATTGGAGGATTTAACATGGCACATGTGGTAGGATTTAAAATGGGACACATGGGAGGATTTAACATTTGTTAATCATTTGTCTCATGTTTTTTCCTCCAATATGACCCATATTAAATCCTCCCATATCTCAAACGTTAAATATTCCAATTTGACGCATATTAAATCCTCCCATTTGTCTCATGTTAAATCCATCCATTTGTCTCAATATAAATACTCCCATTGTGTCATGTTAAATCCTGCCTTTTGTATCATGTTAAATCCTCCCAATTGTCTCATGTTAAATCCTCCCAATTGTCTCATGTTAAATCCTCCCATATGTCCCATATTAAATCTTCCGATTTATCCCAAATGAATATTCCCACATGACCCATATTAAATCCTTAAAATATGTCAAATATTAAATCCTCCCATTTGTCTCATGTTAAATCCTCTAATTTGAATCATGTTAAAATCCTCCCAAATATGACTCAAAAGTGTTTGACTTGGTTCCATTTTCAAGCAAACAGAAGAAATTCTTGAAGAAAATAAGTATGAAAAATTTATGTAGTTCAGAAAATTCACATATTGTGCAAAATCCACATGTTTCAAAGCTTATTTTGACACTGAATTACAGAACTAAAAAAACAAAACCCTTTGACTTGGTTCCAGTTTCAAAGAAACAGAACTAATGCTTCTAAGCATTTCTTGGCGTTTTGATAGAAAATAAGGTTGAAAAATGTATGTAGTTCAGAAAATTCACATATTGTCCAAATTCCACTTGTTTCAATGGGATAAAGCTTATTTTGACACTGAAATACAGAACTCAAAAACCAAATGCCCTTTGACTTGGTTCCAGTTTCAAACAAACAGAACTAATGCTTCTAAGCATTTCTATGCTTTTTGAAGAGAAGTATAAAAAATTTATGTAGTTGTGAAAATTCACATATTGTCCAAATTCCACTTGTTTCGCTGAGATAAAGCTTTTTTGACACTGAATTACAGAACACAAAAAAGAAAACCCTTTGACTTGGTTCCAGTTACAAACAAACAGAACTAACGCTTCTAAGCATTTCTATGCTTTTTGAAGACAAGTATGAAAAATTTATGTAGTTATGAAAATTCTACTTGCTCCCTAAAATTCATAAGGAACCTGAAAAATGGAGCAAACCCCAGAAAATCCCTCCCAGTAGGCCCATTGTTTCCGACTGTGACAGTGAGACCTATCACACAGCAGAATTTATTGATCATTATTTATATCCCATATTAATTTGGCATCAAAGTTATATTAAAAATACCTCTGATTTTGTTGAAAAAATCAAATTAATCTCTCTACCTCAGGACTCTATTTTATTTACAATTGACATTGACAGTTTGTACACTAACATTGATACAGATGAAGGAATTAGTTGCATGAAAAACATATTTTTGAGATATCCAGATTCGAGGAGGCCAGACCGAGAACTCATACAGTTATTAGATATAAACTTAAAAAGAAATGACTTTGTATTTGATGACCAATTTTTCTACTACAGGTACCTTGATGACATCTGGGGGGTCTGGACTCATCCGGAAGCAGAATTTCAGGAATTCCTTGAGCACCTGAATACACATAACCCATCCATCACAGTAAAGTTCACTATCAGCATTAAAGCGGTCGATTTTCTGGACACCACAACCTACAAGGGACAAAATTTTGACACAACACACAAATTAGAGACTGAAGCGTTTTTCAAACCGACAGACACACATGCTCTTCTATTCAAAACTAGTCACCATCCAAGGCACACTTATGCTGACCTAATTAAATCACAACTCCTCAGATTCCACAGAATTTGCACACAGAAAACAGACTTTGAGGAGGCAACTAAGACTCTGTTTTCTGCTCTTTGTAAGAGAGGATATTCCAGATCTTTCCTGAGAGCATGCAGAAAGAACTTTCTTGAGTCCAGACCCCTTGACTCATCACCGATGATCCCCCCGATCACCACTTTCTTCTCCTCAGCAGGACGCTTTGTGTATAACATCAAACAGAATTTCACTAAATTCCAATCTGACACTTCTTTACTTCAAAATTATAGAATAATTGCAGCCTACAAAAGGAACAAAAACCTGAGGGATTTCCTCGTCCGTGCTGATGTAAATTCTTTGAATACACCAAAGGTCAAAGGTCAGGGTGGATTCTTCTAGCAACTGCACAGGGTACAAAACAGATTTAACAACACAATTTTCAAATCAGAACCATCAGGAAACCCTAAATCAAGAAATTGTGTTTATTTGATAACCTGCCAAATTTGTAAAATCAATTATGTGGGTGAAATGGGGAACAGCCTCCTTACAAGCTTCACCCAGCATAGATATAACATTCAAAAATAAAAAAAGGACTCATGAGTGCCATCATCAAAATCATTCATTCACATGAAATATGTTGGTTAAAGTTCCTTCTATTTCAGCCAATGCAAATACTCGCCTCTGATGCACGATCAAATACAACAACCAATGAAGCCAAGTATACGCTTTTATTTTGAAAACCGACACGCAAAATGAAGCAGTCACGTGACCCGTGCAACGCGAGGTGTAGTTTGTTATCAGTCACGTGGTTTTCAGCAAGACGACACAAGCGTCAAAGCAGGGCTTCATCTGACACGCCCAGTTTTACTCGATACACGCCTAGAAGTTTGGCTTCAGATGGCTCTTCATCACTACTGCGGGTAACATGATCAACCAGCAGGTGGAACCAAGAATCAATCAGCAGCAGCAGCAGCAGAAGAAGAAGAGATACGTGGTACAGAACATTCAGGTACCGGACACACAGGCTGATACTCAAACACAAACAGCAGGCCTTTAACTTGCAACCACAACATATGACTGTATTTTCATTCAGTCATAGTGGGCCTAGAGCAGCATCTAGCCCATGCTGCTCCCTGACAACCGAACCTTTCCGTGGGATTACTGACAGCAGGTCGACTCAGAACTCTGGCATAACAGATCAGTTGGTTTGGGTTCCTGCTCAGAACCATCAGTCAGGAGGTTGACAGGAAAACAGAAAAGGAGAGCAGAGCCTGTGTATGTCCTGGCTTTTCTTTGCTCAAACAGTTAAACAAGAAATTGTTTCTCTGGAGAACGTTCCACAGCAGAGTAGCTGTTCAGACATCCAATGTCTAAAATTAAGCCGTTTTTTTCCTGCATTCGTTTCTCGTTCTCATACAGATTTTTTGGTCCTTTTTTTTTCATTATTTGGGAAGAGCAAATCAAGTCACACAGTCAAGTGGGACTTGCAAAGCCTCATCAGCTCAAATCAGTACATAAACAATCCGTGAAGCTACTATTTTTTTTGTTTGTTTGTTTTTATACAGTGTCAGTTATACACAACAAAATTGCCCCTTTGCTGTTAGATTTTATTTAAAAAAACAAACCAAATGGTACACTCCAGTGCTGCTGTTTCAGATTCAGGATTCCTCTGAACTCAAAACAGAAGTTAACCATCGGTAAAGCTAATTAAATTTGATATAGGTCTTATACCTTCTAAGTTATTTCCACAATATACTCAACATTTATTCCAAATACTTCCCAGATACTGCAAAAGTATTCTTATGTTTAATCTTGACCTGTTGTGTTTGTTCTGTATAAATTTTTCTAAGATGTGGGACAGAAAAAAGTAACATGAATGAATCTGCAGTCAGATTTACATGTTATAATATTGACTTCCACTGTTCATTTATTTGGCTAAAGATGTTTATTTGAGCATATGACAGGTATAATTCTGATTTTTAAAATTTTTTTTATTCAAGAATGGTTTGGAAATGTATATTTTATGCTATTTATGCATTCAATCGATCCGCTGTTTCCTGTATTGTAGCAGTTTTTTTTTTTTCTCCTTAGCATGATGTGCTTCAATTCCTCATAGTCCTCAATCAAAAGATGATCTCTTGGTCTCTTGAAAGAATCTGTAGACACATATTCATCTGAATTACTTAAGCCTGGGCTGACACAGCTGCACCTCCTGAGCCTGGTTTGGTCTTTGTGAAACAGGCGGTCTGCAATATCGACTCAGTTCCTCCAGTAGGGATGGGCCAGAACTCCAGCAAACTATTGTGAGAAACTTGTGCAAGAAATCCCAAAAGGTTTGATTAATGTCCTACAGTTTAAAAGACAGTTATCCCAGATACTGACCAAATGTAGGTACATTTTTGAAATGTAGAAAATGTTCTCAATAAGTTGTCTAATATTTAACAAATACAATTAATTTTGATTATTCTGACTGATCTAAGACGAGATAAGTTTGGTCTGATTTAACTTCAGACAATGAGGGGAAAAAAATCTGTCTTTTTAGTTGCTGTATTTAAACTTCTGGTTTCAATTGTATGTTGACAGGAACGTATCATAGAACCTCACCAAGTAAGGACTTGACATTTTTAAAATAAATTATTAAATTAGCAGGAAACTTGCACAAAGAACCCAAGACCTTCAAGATAAAGAACCTTCTATCTATTGTATCAGTTAATTATTAATTAGTCATTGTTATTGAACATAATTAGTTATTGTTATTGAACATAAGGAGCATGCTTTGTGTAAAGTTCCACACATCTCTGAGGTTCACCAGAGAAACTGTTCAATCAAATAGACATTTTCTTGAAAGACTGAGAAAGAAATGCATAGAATTGACAGATTTTGAGAACTAGTGCAACATTTTTTATATTAACTCAAGCAATGACTTTTGAGGACTTATGAAGACTATTACTTTAGAGGAAATGACCATGTAGTGTAGCATAGTTCATTTTCATAGTTCAGTACTGTAACTATGAACAGACCTTGTCTTTAAAATCCAAATTAGTCATGCCTTAAGGCCTGAAATAGATTATTTTCTGACAAGTCAAAACTTTGTTTCTCTGTAAAATAACACCAGAATGGAGCTGTGTGAGCATGCTTCACAGGTCCTGGGCTCTTTGTGTGTTGTGTCTCACTGGTTGCACTTAAGATGAGTAGTTTTTCTTGAACCATTACTACTATGTGTACCTAATTTTACCTTCCTGTCCTTCTGCAGGCAGTAGAACCAGAGCAGCCTTTCCATAGCTCTCAGGTTCAGAGCATGATCCAGTCCAGCATGTCGGCATTAAGGCCCCTGAGGACCCTTTTCTTTGGAGAACATTTCAGTCTTACCCGGTTCTGCTCAGGCTTTGTGTCCAGAATGAGGTCCAGGAGCTCATGTGCAATTGATTGATTGATTGATTGATTGATTGATTGATTGATTGATTGATTGAACTCTTCAGGTACATAAACAGGCTGAAGGAGAATGATGCAGCATGTCTTTCAGCGCTCCAAAATGGGCACATTTTCCTGTTTCATCGTCTCATCCCGCTGCTGCAGTGCAGTGATCCGGAAACCTTTAGACCTATTGCTCTCAGCTTCTCAGGTATACAACCTCAGAAAATAAAACAGACCTTCAGATAGACATCCTCAAAAACTGAAGTACAAGATCAGTCACTGAGACAAACCTCACACTAAGAATGATACACACAAAACTTGACATAGTACCTCAGACCTAACCCTGATGCAGAATCTGAACATCCATTATCTAACATAGTTATCTTTAATAATAAGAATAGATTTTAGTTATAATGCCCTTTACAACTTTAGATCTCAAATGACAACTTAAAAGGAATATCTTAAGGCATTTTGTCAAAACTGTCAGTAGATTATGGTGCCCTCAAAGTGTCAGGTAGGGCATTCCATAGATGTGGAGTGAGAAGACCCTATCCATGGTTCCTAGTTAGGTTTTCAGTATGTGGAGAAGGTTTGAGTTGGTGGAGTGGAGTGAGGGTCACCAGGGGAGCTGGTGCCTATCTCCAGCAGTCAACGGGCGAGTAGCAGGGTAACCTGATCATTGTTCTTTGGCTTTATCTTCTAGAGGTCCAGTCAGTCCTGCATAAATGTGGTTCTGATGGATCCTTGCTAAAAGAATCCATTTTGATTGGCTGTTCTGAGCAGAACCATGCTCAGTTCTGTCTGGATATGGGTAAGAGCATGTTGAACTCTTTCTATGTGTTACTTCAGACTTTGAGAACGTTTTTGCCTGATTGAGTTCTGGGGGTTTTGTTTGGATTCTCATATGTTGTCAGGAGAACTGGATCCAGCCGCAATCGCAAAGAATTGTAAAGGAACGTTCATGGATCTCAGGAAAGCTTTCTTTCTCCTAGAAGGAGTTGAGGCACCTCTAGTTGCCAAAGTGAGTAACTACTGCTGGACTTTCTTGTTCTGTTTCTTGTGATGGACCAGAACTCCAGATTATCTTCATGGAATCTAATTCGTGTTCTGGTCCTGACATTGGTGTGTTTCGCAGGCTCAGGCTTTGCTGCGATGGCACCAGATTAATAGGTTCTGTGGCGCTACGGGCCAGCTGACCCAACGGAACCAGGCTGGAAGCCAGAGGGCCTGCAGCAGCAGTTCTATTGTCTACTACCCAAAGGTGTTAAAATAGAACCAAATAGGGTCAGAGTCTGTCTTAGTTACAAATTTGGGTAACACTTTATTTGACGGGTTGTGAATAAGACTGTCATGATACACAGATGGAGCACATTACGCCAGTCTTAAAGTCCCTCCACTGGCTCCCTGTAGCTCAAAGAATATACTTTAAAATACTCTTGTTAGTTTATAAATCACTAAACGGTTTAGCACCCCAATACATTAAAGATCTGCTGTTGTTGTATCAACCTTCCAGACCCTTCAGGTCTTCTGGTTCTGGTCTGCTCTGCATCACCAGAACCAAACGAGGAGAAGCAGCATTCAGAATCTATGCACCAAAAATTTGGAACAAACTTCCAGAAAACTGTAAAACAGCTGAAACACTGAGTTGCTTTAAATCTAGACTAAAAACCCACCTGTTTAGAGTTGGATTTGAAATGTAATCAATTAATTTAATGATGGAACTTGACTTAATGTAATGTTTTGATTGTTTATTCTATGTTGCATGACTTTGTGTTACGATGTAAAGCACTTTGAAATGCCTTGCTGCTGAAATGTGCTATACAAATAAAATTTCATTTGATTTGATTTGACATTGTCATAAATATGAGTAAGTCTTTATAAATATTTGACAGTTCTCATACAGACTTTAAAAAAAATTGTAGCTTTATTTTGTTGAAGCTAAAGTTTAATCAGTCATACTTTTATCACAAATTTATGTCAGATTATGATTTCTTGGTTAATGTCAAGTTGTCATAACAGACATTTTGAATAATGCCAACTTTGTATTAAAAGTGTTGTGACTTACCGAATGGCATTTTATGACAACAGTCATAAATGTTCATGAAGACTTACTCATGTTTATGAGTAAGTCATGTGTTATGTCATGTTTATGACGGTGTCATAACAGTCTTATTCACAACCCGTCAAATAAAGTGTTACCAAAATCGAATCAAAAATCTGAACAAGAACTGACCTGGAATGGTATCCCAGAACCAGAGCAGGGGCCTCATATATGAAGCGAGCGTACGCACAAAAAAATGTGCGGTGTCATATTTTATGCACACGTCAGCATGTATAAAAATGAACCTGCCGTGATAGTTTGCGGCAGCCACACAAACTTTTTCTGTGGCCAGTAACAAACTATAAAGCACCAAAATTCACCTAAACGCTCTGAAGTATAATTCTATCCAGTGTTATTTAGACAAAGAAGCGTTGGGCCCAATGTTTTTTCATAACTTTCATATTTTATTGTTCAATTGTAAATGGTGAAACTGAGCCACATTTATCCTTAGACAATAACCTACCACCACACAAAATAAAGAAAATAAAAGTAAAAGGATGTGAAAACCTTACTTGATTTTAAATGTAAATTTTCTCAGTTTTTGTCTCAAGATATAACGCATTGATCTGTGCGCCAAAGCACATGAAATGCATTTTATTTAAATCTTTTTTTATTTGGATGTTTTTCTTTAAACGTTAAAAAAAAAAAAATTTTGTGAGGTGTCCGAAAGCACCTTTTAAATAACATATATAATAATAACTATTATTATAAATACTTATACTGCTACAAGCAAGGACCGTTGTCATGGTCATTGCCTCATGTGGTGGCAGACTACTGGATATTTATACAAATTTATTTATGAGTGGCTCTCTATTTCCTGCAAATTGAGATTTATAAAGGAAAGATGCACAGATATATGCGTGCGCATGGCTTTATACATTCACATTTTTTTGTGCACTGCCAGTTTTTAAAAGTTCTTACACTGGGGACTCAGAAAGCTGTGCACTCTGAGGCCCAAGTTCTGAATTAGTGACTTTTCTTGCCCCCTGAACTTTTCCACATTCTCTTTCTCCAACCACAAACTTTGATGTATATTTGAGATTATATGTGACAGAACCAATTAATACATAATTGTGAAGTATGGATGTATAGGCTTTTATCTTAACCCAGACTGTCAAACTCATTTTAATTTCTGGCAACATCAAGATTATGATATTAACTATGGTATTAACTCTATGTGGTTAGAGTATTTGTCTTCTAATTGGAAGGCTGTAGATTCAGTTCCAACTTCCTCTTGTTACATGTCAATGTGTTCTTGGGCAAAGCATTTAACATATTTGTGTATAAATGTGAGTGTTTGGGAGTGCAATTCAAAAATATGTGTAAAGTGCTTTAAATGGTCAAAATGAATGGAAATTGCTATAGAAGTTCAATCCATTTATTCTTGAGATTCACACAGCTGAAGTTTATTTTCTAATTAGGTAACTTCTAAAGGTGGTTGGGTACACTGTACTCTAGCTAAGGTTTTCAGAGCAAATGGAAGTAAATAAAAATGCTTGTCTTTCTAAAAACATTAAATACATTTTTTTTTTAAATGTTCCCATTTCGTGGCAGATGGCCACTTGTACTGAACCAGGTTCTCGTTCTGCTGGAGGTTTCTTCCTCTTAAATGGGAGTTTTCTTCTCTACTGTTGCTAGATGCATGCTCTGAAAGAAAAATTGCTGTAAAGTAAATGACACAAGTGATAGTCTATTGGTAATAAGATAATTTATTTATCTCCCATGGGAGAAATGTGTCTCAGAAGAGGAGACAAACCTGCAGCACAGCAAAGACTGAACATTACTGTCGCTGCATGCTGGTCCGGGAGGAGCGAATCCTGTAAGTCAATGACTCAGTGCAATCTGACAGGTTTCCTTAGAAACGTTGTAGCTACTTTGTGTAATAATGTGAGCTTAATGTATTATTTCATAACTAGGATCAATTGAAATGTATGTATGATTTCTTTTGCAAAGTGTCTCAAGGTGACATTTGCTGTGAATAGCTGCTATACAAACTGAATTGAACTGCTTTGAAAGCCACTGCATGACTGAGTTTGAATTGATACATATCAAAGTTAAAACAGAATCAGAGTTAAACCAACACGTACGAGTGGACTGTCAGTCTGATGAGTGAATGGTTTTCTTTTAGATGTCTCCAGTGGTGATTGTCCTGGTGTCTGATGGGAAACGTTGTTTGTTGGGCCGTCAGTCATCCTTTCCTCGTGGGTTGTATAGTGCTCTTGCTGGCTTCTGTGACATGGGTGAGTCTCACCGGTTGTTGATACACCTAGTCATGTCAAAGCAAGGGTTCTCAAATCCAGAATTCAAGGGACACCGGTCCTGCAGTTTATAGATCTACCCCTGGTTCAACACACTTTAACCACATAGCTGAATTACCTCCTTAGTGCAGTCAGGTTCCCCAGAGTCCTGCTAGTGACCTGGTTATTTGACTCAGGTGTTGTGAAACAGAGACATATCTAAAACCTGCAATAGGTTTACTTTAGGACACATTAGTATGTAATGTGTGAGTGTGTGTTGCTTCTAGGGGAGACTTTGGAAGAGGCTCTGCGCAGGGAGGTAGCAGAAGAGGTGGGTCTGGAGGTCCAGAACATCATCTACAGTTCATCGCAGCACTGGCCTTTCCCTCAAAGCTCCTTCATGCTGGCCTGCCATGCCACTGTTAGCCCCGCCCACTCTCAGGTGACTAGGCCTTTTAAAAGTTAACATTTGCAATCAGAGTTTCCGCTCAACTTCAGATAAACTCAAATCAGTCGGGATAAAATAGTTAGAATAAGTTTGTATTGGAGCTCTGCTTTAAATTATCAGATAGAAAGTTTAAAAAAAAAAAAGGAGTACTGGCCGCTTGGAACCAACTGCACGTGAAATGTTTAGTTAAATGTAAGTTATGTGACCTGCTTTTTGTTCCAGCTGAATGTGGATCACTTGGAGCTGGAGGATGCTCGCTGGTTTACTGAGGAAGAAATCACCTGCGCTCTGCAGGTAAAAGCTCCACCATGGAGAGATCATCGACCCACTGTCTGGCTGCCTCCCAAACATGCTGTTGCTCACCGCCTTATCATGGAGTGGAGGGAGCAGCAACACAGCAAGGACACAGAATGATGCCTCAATGAGTTGAGGAACAATAAAAAAAACTCATGAAATAAAGTCCTACTGTATCATCCCTAACTACGTCATCTAGACTCATTCTGAGAGTAAATCATCCTGGTTAACTCATGAAATGGCCCAGAGCTGTCCAAAAAGTAGCTGGCATGTTGCTAAAGTTCTCTTAATATGATTATTGATAAATTGCTTATCCATCATCTTATGGCCTTCTCCCTAGTGGGGTCATGAAGGGTGCTGATGCATACCTCCAGTGGTCAATTGGCAAAAGGTGGGGTCACCTTGGACAGGTCACCAGTTCATCACTCGGCAACAGAGACAGGCAGGACAAACAATCATGTACAAGCACACCTCAGAAGAATTTAGAGAGACCAGTCAACTTGACAGTCATGTTTTTGGACTGAGGCTGTCTGTGGATGCTGGAGTTGTCCTTTACCTGACTAGGACTTGATGCAGTGGATCATTAACTAGTTAAAATTGATTTATTTTTATTACAGGCACAGTGCATATTACTAAGATTTCAGTAAACATGCCAGAGTTAGCCAGAAGGCTATTTTTCACCTTCAGTCCTTAGATGGTAAAACTTGCCCAGTCCTGCTGTCATGCCTAAGTCACAATGTTGGCATTCTAGGTATAGCACTTAAATGGTTTGCCTCATATATAGTGGGAAGATCCTGCTCTGTAATGATTGGTGACCTGCCTTCTTCCACCAAATCTATTTCATGCAGTGTTAAGATTGATAAAATCAATCTTAACACTGATTGTTAAGATTGAACAACCTCGGTGGTTGTTCTTCTGGAAGGTAAAGCTCTGCCCCAGTCTGCAGTCTTTTGCAAACTCCAACAGGTTTTCTTCAAACATTGTCCTGTATTCGGCTCTGTCCATCTTTCCTGACCCTGCTGAAGAGAAGCAATAAGAAGATGCGGAGGTGAGAAATGTGGTCTAATTTAACTTCAGAGAGGAAACAATGTGTCGGCAAATATTTTTATGTTTGTTGTATGTAAACTTCTGGCTTCAGCTGCATAGCAATCCTGGTGAAAAAAAAAAAGTAAAAAATTAGTATATGCTAAATACGCCGTTTCTTTCCTAAAATACATTTTTAATATTTAACTAGAAAATTCCTGAAGAAATTTAACCTGGGCCTGCCAAAGTGTGCCCGTCGGATTGGACCCAGCGTTCTGATGCTAAACATTAGCATCAATGCTAAAGAAAGCTGCAATGTAATCAATAGCATGTGGAGAATCACAAGCATGTTGACTAACATGGACTTGGACCATTCAGTCTGTTAAAAGTAGTATATAAGACAAAATTAGACAAAATGCTAATGTTAGCATGAATACTTTCAGTAGCATGTGGAGCATCACTGGCATGTTCTCTGTATTTGACTTACTCCATTCACTGTACCAAACATGGGTAATAAGTCAGAGAAATAGCTAATACCTCGTTTAAGGTAAAAGGCTAATGCCAATGCTCTGCCATGCGTAGCAGAGCCTTAACCTGAGAGAAAATGATAATGCAGGATAATCTTATTGCCCTGCCTACGGCAGTGCACTAGTGGGGAACAGTGAAATGCTAATGTTTGTGCTAAAGTTAATGCACTGTCTTGCCGTGCAAGATAGTGCCCTAACCTGTGAGAAAAAGATAATGTAAGCTAATATCATTGCAGCGCCTGTGGCGCTGCCCTAGCCACAAACAAATCTTAAGGCTTTTATTTTGAAATTTTCAGTAAGATTCATTTTAAATGTCCAAATTGATCCCATGATTAACAGTGATTGGGTGAAATCAGTTGTAAAATGGCCGAAACAAAAATGAACCAATATAAAAGTTTCAGGGCTTTTATTTCGAAATTTTCAGTAATCATCATTTCAAACGGCCCAACTAATACCATGTGTAACAGTGATTCAGTTGAATCAGTTTTGTAATTGCGAAAATAACAATTATCTGATGTAAAAAATCTAGAGGCTTTTATTTTGAAATTTTCAGGAAGCTTCATGTCAAAGGGCCAAACTAATCCCATGTGTTAAATCAGTTATATTTTGGTCCAAAGAGCAATTATCGGATTTAATGGTCAGGGCTTTTATTTTGAAATTTTCATTAAGCTTAATTTTAAATTGCCTCAGTAATCCCATGTGTAACAACGGTTGGTTAAAATCAGTTATAAAACTCCCAAAACACAAGTAGTTCTAAAGGACAGCTTAGTCCTCCTCAGTAGAAAGTGACAGGTCCGCCATGTTGTAGATCTTAAATTCAGTCATTGTAGTTCTAAAGAGCAGCTCAACTGTCATGTGAGTGAGACACACAAGGAGAGACATAATTGTAACTGTTTGAAGCAGTTAGTTTTTGTGAAAGGCCTGAGAGGAATATTAAGGCTTTTATTTTGAAATTTTCAGAAGCTTTATTTTAAAGGGCTACACTAATCCTATGAGTAACAGTGTTTGGAATAAATCAGTTATATAATGGCCAAAACAGCATCAGTCCAACTGATTTTTGTTTAGAACTACAAATATGTATTTTTGCTGTCCTCGCCCTGAGTTTTCGATTTCTTCAGCAGCTGGACAGCCAGACAACGACGCTCCAATAACCAAACTTCTTTTCTTTTTTACTTGTTTATTGAAGAGTGGCCTCTGACCACTGCCATCACTTTAGCCATCGTAAACTGTAACATACAAAACTGAGTATTATCTAACGAACAATGCAAATTAGCCATTCTTGCTGCGAGCTAAAATAAAACGTTTTCCTAAATGACTTCAGAGTACAATTATTTATATGACAGTTACATAAAACAAAGAACAATTATAATTCACAACTAACCAATACTTACAAACAAATCTTGTCCGAAGCACAACATATAAGAATAATAAACAGCTTAAACCATGAACCGCTCGGTGTTGCGTTCAACCATCTTGGATCCATTTTCTTTTTGTTTAGCCTCACCAAACATAACAAAATACCCACCAGGGGGTGCTCTAGTGCCGTTTTCAACCTTACTGGTCCAACTTAATTTACAAAAGGCAGCACAGTATTTGTAGTCCTAATCAACAACCCTCCCCTCCTGTCTTCCGTTGCTATGGTAATTAATCCTTTGCCAACTGCCGTGTGTGTGTGTGAGAGGTGGAAAAGGAATTCTATCTTTTGTGAGACACCCAGTCAAACTAAAAATAGCAGTCCGAACAACTCCTTCCCGTTCGGGAAACGCGATACGTATCGGAAGTGTCTGAGAGGGCTATGTGTCGTCTCTGATAGTACCGCGATTCATATCTGTACATCACTCACAGTAATAATAGCGATTAGATAAAAATGGTGTGCTGAGGTTTGACATTTTTCAGAAATACATTGAAGTCAATCTGGCTGAGCGTGTGGAAATCCTGTCCCATGACTTCGCTCTGAAGCACCTTGACAGAAAACCATAAGCTGTAGGAAATTTTGAAAACATTTTACTGGAGCAGGCACTCGTATCGATGTCATGACCGAGTTTGAGACTGATGGGGCAATATTTGTGGGCGTGAAGGCAATTTCACTAGCTAGAGAGGGATCTTAAGGCTTTTATTTTGAAATTTTCAGTAAGCCTCATTTTAAATGTCCAAACAAATCCCATGAGTAACAGTGATTGGGTTAAATCTAAAGTGCCCCAAACAGCAATAATTTGATGTAAAAAATTATCAAGGCTTTTATTTTGAAATTTTCATTAAACTTCATTTTAAATTGCCAAACTAATCCGAAGTGTAACTGGTTTTGTTTAAAAAGTCACATCATGCCAAAGAGAGCAATTACATGATGTAAAAAATGTCAAGGCTTTTATTTTGAAATTCTCATTAAGATTAATTTATAATTGCCACACTAATCCTGTGTGTAACAATGGTTGGTTAAAATCAGTTATAAAATGTCCAAAACACAAGTAGTTCTAAATGCCAGCTCAGTCCTCAGAGTTCTGCCTCACTTAAAACTACAGTGATGCATTTTTTATAGTCCTAATCAGCTGCTCGGCCCTGCTGTGTTCTGTTGCTATGGTAATGGATCCTCTGCCAGCTGTCTTTTTTTTAATTTTTTTTATTAACTTTATTTACAAATAAACAATATACAAATACAAACAGTGGTATGCTTGAGGTGCTATGGTAACAAATCAACAGGATTCCATGAGAATAAATAAATAAATAAAATGACAGTTTACAAATCAAATTCATCATTTAAGGTTATAAGTATTATAGCTTTAGAGTTGGTGCATTTTTTACAGAGTCCAAAAAACATCTTAAATAAGCTCTAAAAACAGTGAGGTTGGGTTTGTTTTTAGAAAATTTGCAAGCGTATACATGAAATTTAGCCAACAGAATAAGAAAGTTTATAATATATTCTTTCCCAGACATACTATTATTGGAAATACCAAAGAAAACATGTTTAATATTCAAAGGAATAAATAAATTACATTTCCGACTAAAGAAAATATTGAAATCACACCAAAACGTTTTGCTGAAAGGGCGTTTCCAAAAAAGGTGGGTTAAAGTTTCTTGTCTGATGTAACAAAAGGAACAAAAAGGATCAATATTAGGAATATATTTATTCAGTACTGAATTTACAGGGTAACACCTGTGTAAAATTTTAAGAGACACCTCCCGTATTTTATTTGAGACGAAAAACTTTCTTGGCAATAACCATGTTTGTTCCCAATCAATATCTGAATAAAGATTGTTATGGAAGCAGGTTTACTAATAGTATTCCTTTGGATTATTTCTCTAATATGTTTATTTCGGGTTTTAACACTAAGGAACGGGTCTGAATTACCAATAAATAACTCTGGAAATCTGGGATATTGGATATGGGCTCTTCCTGAGGTTGATATGAGAAGTTTCAAGCCTGCTGGAATAGCATCAAAAACAATAGCAAATTCTTTAGGGGCCACAGGGAAGTTATATTTATGAAGAAATTCAACATAATTAAACATTTGATTATCCTCATTAAACAATTGTTTTACAGTTAGAATGTCATTAACCACCCAATTCTTAAGAAATATGGATTTATGCTTGAAGCAAATATTTTGGTTATTCCAAATAAAACATTTGAGGGGAAAAGTTATGTTTATAAACCAATAACCAGGATAAAAGTAGTTGTTTATGGAAGCTAGATAAATTAACAGGGAGCTTTTCTATTTTGTAGTTACACCTTAATAAAAAGTCTAGGCCACCCAATGATTTAAAGACTTGTGTAGGAATCCAATGCCACCTTGAATTAGGATTTTTCAAATATCTTTGAATCCACCTAACTTTAAATGTAGAATGTAGGGTATTAAAATCCAGAACATTGAATCCACCTGAACTTAGTCTATTGATCATAACATTCTTTCTAATAAGATGGGGCTTTTTTTTTTTTTTTTCCAAATGAAATCAAAAAGTATTTGATCAATTTTAGTGCAAAGGCTATTTGGGACATTAAGGACTGAACTGGCATAGACAAGATGAGAAAGACCTTCAGTTTTGGCCAGCAGGACTCGACCAGTGATTGTCAGGGCTCTCTGTAACCATAGATTAAATCTTTGTTGACAGGAGGGTATAATTGGATCAAAGTTTTTAATTCTTGGTGTTTGTTCTTTAATTATAGTTATCCCAAGATATTTGACTTCAGACTTCACAGGAATTCCTGACACAGATAATTCATTACAACTATTGATTGGAAGAAGCTCACATTTAGATAGGTTAAGTTTAAGACCAGAGGCTACAGAAAATGTATTTAAAAGTTTAAGTGCAACATCAATTTGAGACTTATCTTGTAAGAACAAAGTTGTATCATCAGCTAGTTGACTCAGGAGTATAGTTTTTCCTGCAGATGCCTTTGAGATCACTATTTTTAATAAACGTAGCTAGAATTTTATAGGGAGCAGAAACAAAAAGGGTGATACAGGGCATCCTGTTCTATATCCCACGTTCTATATTAAATCTTTTGGTAGTTCAATTGGGTAATTTTATTGAGCTATTTCTGTACGCATAAAGAGTGTGGATTGATTTTTGAAAATTGTCTCCAAAACCAAATAAGCTAAGGGCTTTGAAGATGAATTCATGTTCTATCGAGTCAAATGCTTTTTGAAAATCTAAAAATAGAATAAAGCTGTTATCTGAAACCATTTCGGGATAGTCTAAGATATCAAGAAGTTTGGTCTTTTTTGTTTTGGGACTACGGATGGAAATTAGCAATTATGCTATAATCTGGCTCATTTGCAGTGTGTACAGGAGTATTGATTGTTCATTAATGTGCATTGTCCTCAAATAAATTAAACAATCTTATGTTATCAATAATATGTCTTCCAGCCATAAAGCCGTTCTGAGATTCCTCCATAATATCACTAAGAACTTTTTTGATTTTTTTTTTTTTGCCAAACAACTAGCTAAAATTTTGTAATCACTGTTAATAGGCCGCCAATTATCCAAAATTAATGCATCCTTCTGAGGTTTTGGTATTAGAGTAATTAAACTTTGAGACAGTGATGGGGGGAGTCTTTCATTATTAATGCTTTCAATAAATACAGAATGTAAAAATGGAGTGAGTTCTTCTGAGAACGTCTTATAAAGTTCTGATGTAAGTCCATCTGTACCAGGGGATTTATTTGATTTAAGATTATTAATAGCTTCTTTAATTTCGTCAGGCGTGATTGGAGAGTCACGTAATATTTTGTTTTGGTCATCAATTGATTCTGTGCCTCTTAAGGAGTTAAAGAAATAATTGTGTTCCTCAGGCGAATGTCTAGACTCATACAATGATTTGTAAAACGTTTCACATATATTTGCAATCATTTTGGGGTCATCAATAATTGTGCCACTTGAGTTAAGTTTAATAATACCATTTTTTGTTTGTCTATGTTTTTCAAGTTTAAAGAAGTAGCTAGAATTTTGTTCCCCTTCCTCTAACCATTTGGCCCGTGAACGTATAAAGGCTCCTTTTGCTTTTTTAATATAAATTTGATCGAGTTTAAGTTGAAAGGTTTGTAACTTGGCTCTCTGTTCAGATAGATTTTCAGGAAGAGTAGAGGATAATGAAATCAACTCAGAGACCAAGCAGTTTTCCTCCTTTATACTATTTTTTATTCTACTTGCCCCAGCTTTACTTAAGATCTTAACTCATATTTTAAAAGCTCCCAGTAACGTCCATAACTATTTTCAGATTGTGCTAGTTTTAGGAGCTCTGCAATTTTGTTTTTAATTGTTAAACAGATAAATTTGTCGTTAAGAATGGAGTTATTCATCTTCCAATATGCAGGGTTCCTTTTAGTAGTTCTATCAGGGGAAATACAAACCTGTAACGAAATGCTTTTGTGATCAGTAAGAGGTGCTTGAATAATCTCAGCTTTGCAATTTAAATGTTGTAAGGAATCAGATATTCGCCAAAAATCGATTCCTGAGTGTTCCGAACCAGCTTTGTTTTTCCATGTAAAGTTTTTGGTGTTTGGATTATTTACCCTCCAAATATCTATTAAACTCCGTTCATTCATAAAGTCAACAATCTGAGAATTTATTCTTCACCTACTAGGCCATCGGTCAACCTCATCATTCACAGTAATGTTGAAATCTCCTCCTAAAATTATCTTAATATCATTAGATTTTTTAACAAGAGCATCAATACTGGAGTTCAAAGTTTCAAACAGCCTGACATTTTCTTTGGCATTGTTATAACCATAAATGTTACCAATAAGAAAGAGAGAATTATCACATTTGATAACTGTGAGAATGTAATGTCCAGCAGGGTCGGCTTCGGTGAAGATGCTGCTGCTATTGAATTTGTGTTTCAAGGTTAATGTACCTGCTGTACGGTGAGTTCCATGGGCCATCCACAAATCTTCTCCCCACTGAGCTTTCCAAAGTCTATAGTCATTGTTAATGGAGTGAGTCTCTTGAAGCATACAAAAATCAGCACCACAATGTTTTGCAAACAGAAATAAAGCTTTTCTTTTAGTGATATCCCTCAGTCCTCGAGCATTAACTAAGAACTTTAAAACAGTTATTCAGTTTCCTTGCTGTCCACAAAAACTCGTTCTCCTACAAAGCATGCGATCTTTTTATCCTTGCGGGCTTGTTGGATTATTGGCCACAGCCTGCTCTGTTTCTCGCGGTCTTCCACAGACAGATTTTCTTTAAACTGGAGATTTCTTTGCTTCAAGTAGCCAGAATTCTTTGCCATTTTCCAGATCAAGTTGCGGAAATGCTGCATAGAGAATTGGTTGACGATATCTTAGGGGTGAGGTTTGGTTGGATGTCTTCTACCAAGCCGATATACTGAATCAATCACCTCCAGAAGCTTCTCTTTGTAATCTGGGATTATATTCTGACATACCTCCACCATCTTGAGCCTTACATCTTTCGTCCCTTCTTCGGGCATGCCGCGGAGCCGCAGATTCCACCGCTTCTTCTCGCGTGCTAGCTCCAGCACTTTGTTTTCCAATGCTTGAATCTTTTACTCAGCTTTGCTGACTCGGCTGACCGTGGTGTGCATTGTGCTTTTAATATCTTTTATGTCAGCGGAGAGGAAATCAATAGTAGACTTTAAGTCATTGATGGATTTCCCCATAGACGTCCCTTGCTCCTCGATAGCTAGCTTTAGCACCGCTATCACATTCTCTGCTGTGGCTTGCTCCATTTTACCTTTTTTGGTAGACGGTGACGTCGTAGGAGTAAGTACTAGATGATCTTCAGTTTTGCGTTACCTTGTAAAGGTTGAAGACGTTACAAATATATCTGTTCCGAGAGGAGAAGAATAAAGTTAGAGGAAAGTTCCAAACAACGTCTAAAGGCCAGCCGCCATCATGGCTCCTCTGATAAAGTCCTCCTCTGCCAGCTGTGAGTCAGAAAGGGGGAGACAGAATTGTGTCAGTTTGAGGCAGCCATTTTGACTAAAAAAAGCAGTAGCCAGAGATGGATTTTAAGGATTTTATTTTGAAATTTTCAGTAAGCGTTGTGTTAAATGTCCAATCTAATCCCATTAGTAACAGTGATTGGCTTAAATCAGTTATAAAATGCCAGAAACAGCAATAATCTGATGTAAAAATCGTCAAGGCTTTTATTTTGAAATTTTCAGTAAGCTTATTTTTAAATTGCCAAATCAGTCATGTGTGTAACAATGGTTGGTTAAAATCAGTTATAAAATGTCCAAAACACAAGTAGTTCTAAATGCCAGCTCAGTCCTCAGAGTTCTGCCTCACTTAAAACTACAGTGATGCATTTTTTATAGTCCTAATCAGCTGCTCGGCCCTGCTGTGTTCTGTTGCTATGGTAATGGATCCTCTGCAAATTACCAAACTAATCCAAAGTGTAACAGTGGTTTTGTTAAAAAAGAAAAAAAAGTCACATAATGCCCAACAGAGCAATTACATGATGTAAAAAATGTTGAGGCTTTTATTTTGAAATTTTGATTAAACTTAATTTAAAACTGCCACATTAATCATGTATGTAACAATGGTTGGTTAAAATCAGCTATAAGATGCCCAAAAGACAAGTAATTCTAAAGGCCTGCTCATTCCTCCTCAGCAGTAACTGACAGTTTCGCCATGTTGTAGTTTTTACATTCAGCTCTGACCTGTTCTGTAGGCACTGAGTGTTCCGCCATGCTGTAGTCCTAACCTTCAGTCATTGTAGTTCTAAAGAGCAGCTCAACTGTCATGTGTGTGAGAGACAGAGGTGGAGAAAGATTTCTATCTTTGTGAGACACCCAGTCAATTATAATGAAAAAAGCAGTCTGAACAACTTCTTCCCATTCAGGAACCGTGATACGTATTCAAAAACCTTTTGAAGTGTATTAGAGGGCTATTTGTCGTCTCCGATAGTACCGCAATTCATATCTGTACCTCATTCACAGTAATTGCAGCGAGAAAAATTTTGAGTAAGTGAGGCCGCTTTCCTTGTCGGTTTGGAGCAAGCCTACCGCGTTCGGCGAGGAGATTGCCAGAAATCCATTGTTGGCTTGTATCTTTGCATTGTTAATGCATCGATTCGTCAGATGACTCCTTGGTTAAAATTACAGTGGGTGAAGAGGCTTTAAAGCCTTTAAAGTTAAAATTGTGGGAGGCAACACGGCAACCAACCGTGTGCTGCCGTCTTGTGTGTGTAAATAGGTTTACACACACAATTATGTTACAACTATTGAGGACTGAGTTATTAAATTTTTCCACAGAAAAACATCTTTGCCACGTTGTTTGTCACTGCATATTTGTGCCGTTCAGAGGTTATAGACTCCAAGCCAAACTCTGATGACCCTGCTTTCCACCAACATTTAAATGCACTATTTACAAATCAATCTTCAAGGCTTGTGGAAGCTTGAAATAAGTCTCAAAAATTCTTGTGCACTTGCAGAATGACCTGTGCATACAAGTTTTTTTTTTTTTCTGTGTGTAGTAGGTGATATATACATATTAATTTAACCATTTGTATTTACAAGATTCTTTTTGAATGTGTAATTACCAGATTTGTGAGGATGAAAGTAAAAAATCTATTAAATTTTATTGTTTAATTTCTAATTGTGCGTGTAATTTTTATATTGATTTCTTAATATGGGTGTGTGCATTTGAAAGCACATTTCAAAGTTGCTGAAGTTGCACACAAATCTTTCTTTGCAGTTTACAATTTGTGTTTTACACACACAAAAACCCCAAATTACACACAAATGTGCTTACACAGCTTGCACATCTAGTATTATACAGGACGGAAATACTCAAAATATCTGTGTCTATATGTTAAAGCAGTTTTATTGCCTGTTTTCTTCTATCTAGGGCCACACTCAACTGGATGTTCGTGAGGAGCCTGTGCTTTTCCCGCCAGGTTTCCAGCCTTTCACTGTGGTCCAGTGCCAGCCTCCTGCTGTAGTAACAGCCCTCAATCTACACTCGGAGTGGAAGCTGGTAGCCTTTGGAACCAGCCACGGTTTTGGCGTGTATGATTACCTACAGAAGCACACTGTTATTGTCAAGTAAGTACAGAAGAAGGGTGATTTGTATTTGTTTACAATATATTGAGTGTAGCATTTGTGCTCTCCATTAGTTGTTTTTTTTAACACTGAATACCTGGCTCTGTACCTTCAATCTAACCATTTTAAATGAATTAAAGGTGCATCTTTATGGAGGAATTCAATATTCAAATCGAAAAAGCTTAACGATACTACTCATTGCTTTTGTCCTGAATTAAGCTAGCGCAATCAGGCTTAGCATATGTCATTTACCCAGAATGCATTGCAGCCTGTTGAATGTGACAGGTAGCCAATCAGAAAGCGCGGATTCTCCTCCGAGCTTTCTGAGGGGAAATAATGGGAATCCCAAACAGCTGACATGGCGCTACGGAGATGTGGGTTAGGGGTTAGGGTGATGTGGAAACAACATTAATGTTTATTCAACATTTCGTGCAAAG